>CM051455.1:46171577-46219074 GCA_028274465.1 Plantago ovata | reverse complement strand
TATTAATCTTTACTATCATATGAAATAAAAAACTAAAAAAAGGGAGTTAAACTTGTTTGAAAATACCAAAATTCATTACACAATGTTAATGGGCCGAATACAGTCTATAGAGATCTTGGATAAGATGTATCACGCATTAGCAAATGAATTAGAGTTTTCAACGAATATGTGAGAATCGTTGACTTTATTGTAAAAAAATTATCTAGAACATGCTAGATTGTCATATACGCAATTTGAAGTTTCTGCCGATACATAGAAATAGATTGGGTAGGGATAGAATCGGTCGTGGATCACCTTGACTGGATGAAAATTGACATTTGAGGCTGGGCAGAAACAAATGTCAATTACTATTTTAATCAACAATGTGATTCTTAAATGATTATTACAAATGACTAACTCAACTATTTATAACAGTAAAATGAGAAATGTTAGGGGAGATAAGAATTACAACTTAGGGTGTCCTAATTATCTTAGTCAATAAGGAAATAACAAGTAAAGATAAATATTTAAGAGAGTGTATGACAATCCCGAAAGTTACAAATTTTTGCCAGCCTAAATACCGAACAGGTTTCTATTTGCACACACCTTTTCACCAAGAGATGTGTTGTTCCGGTGACACAAGTTCAAGCTCACTGTCCATAAGGTTTTGTGTTAGAACTCCAATGGGCCCAATATTTAGTTCTGCACTTTTTGGACCTTTTTCATCTCCAGCAATGCTAGCTACTTGCGGTTTTTATTGCATATTTCAAACCTCATTTGATTTTTTCATAATTTTTTAGTACAATGGAAAGTTCGTCCATGTGTGTATAAATATCTTACTTCATTCAAATGGTGATCAAGACACTTATGGCATTAATCACCCTTTCACCTCAAGGGGATTATAGTGACTTAACATGTTTTAGTGGCACACACGATTACAAAGCCGTATTGAACGTCCTTATACCAATACAACGAACGAATTGAAAGCTAATTCATTTTAACTAAATTCTCAACAGTACATTGCAACTGACGCATAAAATTACATAATATAATTCAAAACCAAGCAGATTCATAACTATCAAGATTACAAACAATCTAAGTATGTAACAACACATTTCTTATCTTTCATATAGTACATTGTTCACTCTGATCACTTGTTACTGAAGAGTAAATACAAACCACCATCTGTAACCACATTAACTCTCTCACACATATTATTATGATAGAAGGTCTCTGAAGTCTGAACTATGTACATGATCAGTGAAACTCATATCTTGAAATGATGCACTTGAATATTCTCTGAAGTGAGCTTCTTGAAATTACTGAGTTTTCGAGCCGCGTAGAACTTTCCCCAGCAATATCCCTTGTATTTGGCAGGACTTTCCTCATTCACCATCTCTTCCAGAGGTGCAATCCATATGTCATGTGAAGGATTGATGAAGAACGGAATCGAAAACCTTTCCTTTGCAGAATTCACTGTCACTCTGTGCTCCACACTTTCATACTTGTCATTGCTCCAAACCTGATCCTCAACATGTAAGTAAACTGGATCAAAGCACATCTAGCTTTCAAATGAAACTGAATCAGAAACATGAAAGAGAGATAAGATGTTACCTGGATTAGGTCACCAACATTGACAATGTAAGCATCAGGAACAGGTTTGACAAAGATCCACTCTCCATCTGATTTCCTCTTCACTTCTAGTCCACCAACATTGTCTTGGTCTAGGATTGTCATAGCTCCTGCATCCTTGTGTCTACCGAGTCCAAGTGCTAATTCAGGAGCAGGGCAAACTGGATAGTAGTTGAGCCGCATAAAGCTTGTTGGGCTCTTAAAGAAGTCACTTAACCGGTCTTTTGGTAAGCCTAAGCTCAAGGATATCAGTCCCAGTAACCGGTGTGTCAGTTTTTGCATTTCTTTCGAGTACTCTTCGCATGCTCCCCTGTTAATTGGATACTATGTCAGCTATATATGCACAAATAAAACGATATAACAATTAACACAACACCTTCAACAGTGCTTCTGGATTTTGCTTGGCCTTATACTTATTTTGGCTTACAAATACAGCAGAAGCCAGATACCTTTAGTCCTTAGAATTGGTTGTTTGTTGTTTAGTTGAAAGACTTATGGCTCATGGTGTTGTAATCTCTTTCCGTTTTGACTTTTGGTGTAAGCTACAATTAGCTTGTATTCTCTTCTCGAGCATTTCTTATGCTATGTAATTAATATAAATCTTTAGCCGTTTAAAAAAAAATATTCGCAAACAAAGTAAAATCGCTTAATTACTACTCCCAGGTTCCGTTAACTGATCACATAATTTAGACTTACCTTAGTTTTGGAGGATACTCAGGCCACTGATTAGTCAACTCCAGCAACTCTTTATCCTCTGGCTCATCTGAAGCGTATACAACAGTTGGATTCTCGATAGTGGAATCGAATACCTCTTTCCAGTCCCTCACACTCTTCGTTATCTCCATGTCAGAGTATCCAAAGATGTTCACCTCACTCCTGCTCACCTTATTCTTCTCATCTTTGACAGGGCAAAGAACTTCGTTGTTTCTGACTCGATCCTTTCACGAACATCTGATGGGACCCCGTGATTTATCACCTGGAAAAATCCCCATTTCTCACACGCATCACCTATCTCGGCTATTAGGCTTTCCAGGTATTGGAATCAGGTTCCAGGGCGTTCACTGGGGAGAGGTCAATTAATGGGATTCCTTCAACTTCAACTATCTCAAGTTTAGGCCGGTGTTCAACAGCCTGAATGAAACCAGGATCAAGTTCCCCCATGGCTATATAAATTCTTGGTTTGCTGACTGATTGCACACACTTATATATACTTGCACTGATCAACTGGCAACGAGGGACTAAATATAAATCAATCAATCAGAAAGTGACTCTTTTTTAATGTTATGTTGGTGAATTCTGGGAGAAGTTACTACCTAGTACCTACTACTCTCAACCAACGTTATTTGTTTTCTGTTGATATATCTTATCTTGCTGTTGTAACTTTCTCCACATTTCCCAGTAAGTTAAGACCTACAAGAAATTTATTTATTGAAAGTGATAAAAAGCAGAAGAATTGATACCAACTAGTACTAAAAGTCTAGAAAGTGATCTGTTTCTTCTCTTCTTCTTATTTGCATTAGTTGTCATTTACACAGAAAATGTTGGATTGTTCTTTTCTTCATTAATCATTGTATGATGAATAAACATTTTTATAACTAATCACCTGATGACATGTAATCTAGAAACTCATTTTCCCAACAACCAAATTTCTAGAATGAGTTTTCACAAGAGATTAGAATAAACTGCGTGTTACATGTAACGATTATTATCGGTAACTTTGGCCTAAAACTGGCAGAGAAACTGTTTGCCTCAGCTATGATCTACAAGGATCATATATATCAGGCCACTTTTTCGTTGTTTCAGTAAACCCGTGAACCTTCTATGCTCATGCGAAAATATAAAATTTTGCGTGAAATGTAATCTAAAAGATTCAAGCACAGAGAAGAAAATCAACATATATCTTCACATTTCTTATCTTTCATATAGTACACTGTCTGAACATTTATTCTCATCACGTGTTACCGAAGAGTAAACAGAAACCACCATCTTTAACCACATGAACTCTCACACATATAATACAGTAACATAGAACATATGAACCATGTAGATGATCACTGGAACTCATATCTTGAAATAATGCACTTGAATCTTATCTGAAGTGAGCTTCTTGAAATTACTGAGTTTCGATCCGCGTAGAACTTCCCCCAGGAATATCCTTTGTATTTGGCAGGATTTCCTCATTCACCATCTCTTCCAGAGGTTCAACCATGTGTCATGTGAAGGATTGATTAAAAACGGAATCGAGTACCTTTCCTTACCTGAATTCAGCGTCACTCTATGCTCCACACTTTCATACTTATCATTGCTCCAAACCTGACCCCCAACATGTAACTCATTTGGATCAAAGCACATCTTTCGAATGAAACTGAATCAGAAAAATGAAAGAAAGATAATATATATGTTACCTGGATTATATCACCAACATTGACGATGTAAGCATCAGAAATAGGTTTGACAAGATCCACTCTCCATCGGATTTCCTCCTCACTTCTAGTCCACCAACGTTGTCTTGATACAGAATTGCCCCGGCTCCCGCATCCTTGTGTCTACCGAGTCCAAGTGCTAATTCAGGAGCAGGGCAAACTGGATAGTAGTTGAGCCGCATAAAGCTTGTTGGGCTCTTAAAGAAGCCACTCAGCCGGTATTTTGATAAGCCTAAGCTCAAGGATATCAGTCCCAGTAACCTGTGAGTCAGTTTTTGCATTTCTTTCGAGTACTTTTCGCATGCTTCCCTGTTAATTGGCTACCATTCAGATATATATACACAGATAATTCGACACATGCAACGCCTTCAACAGTGCTTCTGGCTTCTGCTTGGCCTTATAATTCTTTGGCCTTACAAATACAAGCAGAAGCCAGATTACATATTCGTAAACACAGTAAAATGGCTTACTAAAAGTCAGTGAAATGTTATAAATAGTTTTTAAAATCTCCCAAAGTTCTGTTAACTGATCACATTATTTTGACTTACCTTAGTTCTGGAGGATACTCAGGCCATTGATTAGTTAACTCCAACAACTCTTTATCCTCTGGCTCATCTGAAGCATATACAACAGTTGGATTCTCTACTGTGCAATCGAACACCTCTTTCCAGTCCCTCACACTCTTCGTTATCTCCATGTCAGAGTATCCGAAGATGTTTGCCTCACTCCTCCTCACCTTATTCTTCTCGTCTTTCGGAAGGGCAAAGAACTTCCTTGACTCTGACTCGACCCTTTCGCGAATTTCTGATGGCACACCATGATTCATCACCTGGAAAAATCCCCATTTCTCACAAGCATCACCTATTTCGGCTACTAGTCTTTCCAGGGAATCAGGATCAGGTTCCAGGGCGTTCACTGGGGAGAGGTCGATTAATGGGATTCCTTCAGCTTCGACTATCTCAAGTTTAGGCCGCTGTTCAACGGGCTGAATGAAAGCAGGATCAAGTTCTCCCATGGCTTTATGAATTCTTGGTTTGTTGACTGATAGTCTCTTGCATGCTGTTATATATATACTTATATTACCTGTACTGATCAATTGGCAATGAGGGACAAAAGATAAATCAATCAATCAAAAAGTTATGACTTGCAAGAAATTTCTCCATATCTCCCAGTAAGTTAAGACTTGCAAGAAAATTTCTTCAATGTAGCAATTAATGGATGCTACAACCACCAAATTAATCTAGAATCTAGAAATAATTGGCCGACACACCGTGTAACACGGTGAAACACACCTAGCTAATCTAGAAGGTGATCTATTTCTTCTCTTCTTCCTGTTTGTATTAGTTGTCATCTACACAGAAAATGTCACATCTTGGATGGTTTTTTTTCATCATTAATCATTGTTTGTGATTGTTATTTTAATCCTTGTAGTACTCATGACTAAGCATTTTAATGATTAATCTCCTGATGGCATGTTATATAGAAAATCATTTTCCCAACAACCAAATCTCTGGAATCAGTTTTCACCAAAAATTTGACTAAATTACGTGTTGTAACGATTATCATCGATAACTTTGGCCTAAAACAAGCAGAGAACTGTACTTTGCCTCAACTATGATCTACAAGGATATCATGTATCAGGCCATTTTCATTGTTTCAGTTAACCTGTGAACCTACTATGCTCATCCGAAAATATAAAAGTCTAGTTGAAATGTTTCTAAAAGATTCAAGCACAGAGAAGAAAATAACACGTCTCTTTAACTGCCAATTACATTACAAAGAACTTATTTATTTACATCACAAGCTCGCCCAAAACAGCACGATATACTAATTGGTAAGTGTAAATACACTCACAAATTCGCAACTGTAAGCGACAGGTGACCTTAATGTAACTTCGCTGCTAGTTCTTGAAATGATATATCTGAACATTTTCAACAGCAAGCTTCTTGAAGTTACTGAGTTTTCGGGCAGCGAAAAACTTTCCCCAGTTATAAGGTTTGTACTTGGCAGGATTCTGCTCATCTACAAGCTCCTCCAGGGGCTCCACCACGGTGTAATGTGCAGGATTCAGGAAGAATGGAATCGAAAACCTTTCCTTCTCTGAATTAACTTTCACTCTGTGTTCCACACTTTCGTATTTGTCATTGCTCCATACCTGTATACAAATTCAAAGACAGATCATCTTTCAGGAAACTGCAAGGACTTTTCGGCTTATCTACGCAATATGCTAAACTCTTAGAGTCTTACCTGAATAATGTCACCAACATTGATGATATAAGCATCAGGATTAGGCGTGACAAGAATCCACTCGCCATCAGTTTTCCTCTTCACCTGAAGCCCTCCAACATCATCTTGAGCAAGAATTGTCAGGGCACCGGCATCCTTGTGTCGGCCTACACCAAGAGCCAGATCTGGAATCGGGCATGCAGGATAGTGATTGAGCCGGATAAAGCTGATCTGATCGTCAAAAAAGCCCCTGAATCGGTCTCGGGGCAAGTTCAAGCTCAGTGCTATAAGCTCCAGCAATTTGTAAGAGAGTTTTTCGACTTCTGCTGCATATTCGAGACACGCCTCCCTGCGATAACATGCCATTTTAGTTGGTAATTAAATCATGTGCTCACAAACTAAATTTCATCCAAGATAACAAAATAACAATGCAGTAAATTGATTAAAAAGGAGAACCAAATAAGCTACCTCAATTCAGGTGGATTCTCAGGCCAATTACTAGTAGTCAGCTTCCTGAGCTCCATATCATCAGGGTCACCTGACAACGGCATATAAGTGGGATCAAGCACCGTAAAATCGAACACTTCCTTCCAATCCCTCACATTCTTGGTATGTTCGGTGTCATAGTACCCATAGGGATTAACCTCATCTCTACTAACTTTCTTCTTCTCCTCCTTAGGCAGCCAGAAGAACTTCCTGGAAGCCGAACGGATTCTGTCCTGGACCTGGAACGGTACGCCGTGATTGATCACCTGGAAAAATCCCCATTGCTCACACGCGTCACCTATTTGGGAAACTAGGTGTTCCAGGGCGTGAGGGTCGGGATCAGGGGAGTTCAATGGGGAGAGATCGATGAGCGGGATGCCATCGGCGTGGATGAGTTCGGGTTTGGGGCGGTGTTCCAGGGCCTGGATGAAACCAGGATCAACTTCTCCCATGTTTGATTGATTGAGGATTGTTTGTGAAGTGGAATTGCCGATCACAGGTTGTTAAGGTGATGGACTGGTATAGTACTTCCTGTGCATGTGAATTGTGATAGATGAATTTGGACATGAGTGGATACATTGAACCTGGACATGGTGAGGAGATTGATGTCATTGATGAACGTGTGCTCACCTTCCGCTGTTCTGTACTATCTTGTCCCTATTCTACTAATTTAATGTTTCGAATTTAGACCTTTATCATCACAAGATGAATTTAAAAAAAAAAAAAAAAAAAAAATTTCGACAAGGTCTGGTAGTTTTGCAAAACAAAAGGGGTAAATTGATAATCCACCTGATTAGATTTCGAACTATCTCGGTCCCAAACTATTTACTTTTTCGTTAACAGTTTTCAGTTTTAATTATAAATTATTTTTAAACTATAGTGAACAAATATTTAACAAACTATATTATAAAAAAAAATTTATAATTTAATTTTATTTAATATTATTACAATTTGAATACCGTCAAAATCAGAAATGATTAATTGTAAAAAGTTAAACTAATGATTAGGATCGGATACATAATCTTCTTGTTCTGAATGCATTAGGAAACCTCCGTGTCACAGGCTCTCCTCTCTATATATACGATACCATACATGTGTTGTACTAAATTATATAACTCACAAACCCTAGAAATCAAATTGGAGAAATTAACATGGCAGCGGCGGCTCAATTCCGAGTCTACAACACCTTGACGAAACGGAAGGAGGTGTTCAAGCCAATCGTGGAGGGGAAAGTCGGAATGTACGTCTGCGGTGTTACCCCCTACGACTTAAGCCACATAGGCCATGCTCGGGTTTACGTTGCTTTCGATGTTCTCTACAGATATTTGAGATATTTAGGCTACGATGTTGTCTATGTCCGTAACTTCACTGATATAGATGACAAGATTATTCGCAAAGCCAATGAAAACGGAGAGGATCCGTTAAAGTGGAGTGCTAGATTCTGTGAAGAGTTTCTCAGGGACATGGATGATCTACAGTGCCTTCCGCCTACTCACCAGCCGAAGGTTACCGATCATATAGACCAGATCAAGGATATGATAGCGCGGATTATAGACAATGGCTATGGTTATGCTGTTGATGGGGATGTTTACTTCTCTGTTGACAGGTTCCCGAATTACGGTGTTCTTTCTGGAAGGAAGCAGGAGGATAATAGAGCAGGGGAACGTGTTGCGGTCGATGAGCGAAAGCGGAACCCTGCTGATTTCACACTGTGGAAGGCTGCGAAGCCCGGTGAGCCCCAATGGGACAGTCCCTGGGGTCCTGGGAGGCCTGGATGGCATATCGAGTGCAGTGCGATGAGTTCTCAGTACTTGACACACGCTTTCGATATTCATGGTGGTGGCGTGGATTTAACGTTCCCTCACCATGAGAATGAGCTTGCTCAGAGCTGTGCAGCTTGCCCGGAGACGAAAATAAATTACTGGATGCATAACGGTTTCGTTACTGCTGCAAATGATGCAAAGATGTCTAAGTCGCTTGGGAACTTTTGGACTATTCAAGACGTCGTCAGTGGCAAGGAACACTACCATCCGCTTGCATTGAGATACTTTCTGTTGGGGACACATTACCGTTCTCCGGTTAACTATTCAACATCACAACTGGATATTGCATCAGAGGCTCTCTTTTATACCTATCAGACTTTACAGGATGTTGAAGACGCGTTGTCATCGCTAGACCAAAGTGTAGTGACGACTGGCAAATGTGAATCTAAGTTGCGTGATGAGTTGGAGACGAAATTAGCAGACGACCTGCATACTCCAACTATATTGAAAGCGCTCCACGAAGCACTCAAGAGTGTGAACACTTTGATAAAGCAGCTCAAGAAGACTCCAGAAAAGAAACTGCAGTTATCTATCAAAGAGTCTCTTGCTGATCTGCAGAAAGAAATCAGAAACGTTTTGGATGTTCTTGGATTGCTTTCAAATCTGAGTTACATTGATGTTTTGCAGCAACTCAGAGATAAAGCTTTGAAGAGAGCGGGATTAACTGAAGATGAAATGCGAGAAGTCGTTGAGGCAAGAATGGTAGCACGGGAAAACGCAAGGCAAAGTAAGAATTTCTCGAGTGACGAGATCAAAAAGAGTGACAAGAAAAGGAGTGAACTTGCTGCCAAGGGAATTTCTGTAATGGACGTTGGGACAGAAACGGTCTGGCAGCCTAGTAGGCCAGCCTGCATCTTGATGGAACCCACTACACCAAGGCCCAATCAAGAATTTTAGTTTTTGCACTAATGTACATCAACTTATGTTTTAATTTGTCGATTACAAAGTAATATTACATGATTTTTTTTTCCCAATTCCCAAATAGTGTTTTAATACTGTAACATACTATACACACATGCATAATTTTGTGAACATGTAAAGATGCTTGCCAGAGATGTAAATACAATTCAGATCCTGAAATGTGATATTTGAATGTTTTCAACTGCAAGAGCTTCTTGAAGTTACCGCCATTTCGTGTGACTCGATACTTCCCCCAGTTATACGCTCTGTACTTGGCCGGGTTCTCACTCCTCCAGAGGTTCAACCCATGTGTAATGCGCGGGCTTGAGAAAAAGAGGGATTGAAAGCCTTTCCTTCTTCGAATTCACCATCGCCCTGTGTTCTACGCTCTCATACTTCTCGTTACTCCAAACCTGACACAGTCGATGTCATGATATGTAACAAAATTAAGTCACTATTCATCCATCAAGATCATAAGAAATGCCGAGCAACACAAGTTCGGTTTTACCTGGATAATGTCACCGTCATTTATAATTATAAGCGTTCGGAGTAGTCAATACAACCTAAATTTAGTTTTATAGAGGACTAGAGTTGGAGCATCGCGCTTAGCGCGATGCCCATTGTTAACAAATTTAGTTTCCTATGTAGAACATTTTGTCATGCGAATAATTTTGAAATGCAAAGAAAATAAGAGACTACTAAACTGCTCGAAGAATCCCGTAGCACGACCATCACATTTGCATTGAAGCACCGCGCTTAGCACGTTGACCATTATATTATATGAAGAGTAATACTCAGATTTTTGCCATAACAACCATTACTGATGATTGAGTCATGGATATATGAAGAGCCATAGTCAACATGGTAGACGATTTTAATAAATCAATTGATACACAGTAATTGTTACATACGAAACAAGCAGTTTATTTGCAATCCAACGATAAGATACATTAAATTGCACATTGTCCATGTGTTATGCCTTTATTGTGGTTGCTTACGTTTAAATAAACATTTAGCTTGCTAATTGCTAACTCTATATCTCATTGTTTTAAAGGGAAAAATGTTTATTAATATAACAATTGCAACAATACAAATAAAAGTGCATAAGCGATATTCCATTTCTCCAACAAACATCACACCCGACCCACATCCCCTAGTTAGTAAGCCAAAAACCACATTATAATGCCCCTCAAGTTGTGCACCACTAAACGTTCGTGGTTGTAGTTTTCTTTTGATCATTGTGTCATTTCTAACTTACATTTAGACAAGAGTTGGAGAATACAACTCAATTCGGCATTTCAACTCTAATCAAATCCGAAAGGGGGAATATCGATCGACCATATTAAGTTCTAGAAACGAATTCAAGAACGGGTGATGTTGTTTTCTCCCGGATACTGATCCACTTACACTTAAAAGGTAAAACAACAAAATGAGAGGAAGTAAACAAGAGGTTGATACATGAAACAGAAAAAATAGTCATCAAGACGTACCCATGTACACCAGAAATATAGATACGTGAGAACAAAACAAAAGTTAGCACATGAAGCACTTAAATACACCCAATTTCTTGCATGCACTCACGCAAAGAGTCACTGATCAAGTGCAATGAGTCACATATACAACAATCCAAATCTACATGACCTTAACCTTATCATATGACCTCAAAACCGGAACAACACAACCTTTATTTACGCCACCCAGCAGCGCTCAAATAGTTATATGTTCAAGCAGACTGTACGTAATGTCTAAGTGACTGTTATTTGTAAAACCATGCATGATCATACACTAACCAGAAGGCCAAAAAGCCAAGTCTTAAAACTGATGATAAAGAGAAGGCAAATCTACATCACCCTTGCACTCAACAACCTTTGTGTCCATGAAGCAAACCATTACTACTAAAATTCTAAGGGTTCTAATACTCAATTTCCTTACTTGCATTTCCAATATATATATAGCAGTATAATGAGATAATACGGCAGCCACGATATATCTCAAATGCGCATGCATAATTGCATTCCCGCAAAATATTCCTCATGGAAATAACAAGCAGGACAAGTGCTAGAGCAATAAACATACTTACATATGTTCTGTAAATTTGTAGGAAAAGCAAATCTGGCTTTAAAAAAAAACAGCTCTATTTTTTAGGAAGTTTAAATTAGAATGGGTCCATTTTTTTCCTTTTTATAATTGAAACATCAAAATTTGTTACTCAACAGCATATACAAATATTACACAAAAGGTGTGCACAAGAGGTGCACTCACACACACTCTCCATCTCACTTCTACGAAAAAATCACGACCGCATACTATCATGTCAGTTGTCACCCGTTCAAAGTTCAAAAGAAACACCTAATTGAGTGTTCATGGCTGGAATTAGATATTTATCGGTATGTCTAACTTAAAATGATAAGCCAAGAGTTAAAAGGTACAAGTTGACAAATCAATTAAATTTAATCAAAACCGTAAGGTGGAGTATCAATGGGGACGGATTCTAAGTGCGAACCCAAAAACTCAGTGAACGATGGACCTTTACGGACTCCATACCACTTGCACTTAATAGGTAACTACATAGAACAAAAGACAGAGAACAATACAAGATCAAATGGCGCCCAACCCAAACTGTAGAATCATTCCCAGTAAGCTTTAAAGAAACACATCTCAACTCATAGACAAAAACTAATAAAGCAAAGATATAAACAACTAAACAAGCTTCAAGTAACCAAATAGTAAATGTTGTACATGAAAATCTAATCCCGGACTCAACACACGCCTCCAACCTCCTCACTCAAAATCTCAAAGACGATTTATCATCCAGCTTCGGACAGAGCCTTAGACAACTCATGACCATTCTGCCCAAATCCAAAGCACACTTTAGTTCCTTTCTTCCATGAAGAATATTCATATAAACGTGATCGGAGGACAATACATATTCTCCGAACCATTCCAATTTGTTACCACATGCAGACCTTAAACCAGCCAACATTGGTCCTAGACTGTTGAATCCAACGAAAGTTAAAACACATAATACATAGAGCAGTTGTTAAGCATTTCATCAAACACATAACCTACAAATAGGAAATTGCTTTCCATCTAATTATGCATTGCTGATGAGCGTGCGTAGGACTTGTATTCAACGGACATGAGAACAAGGCTTGCCAATGTTTCATACCGGGCTTCTGAAATAGAACAGAGAGACAACTAAACACACGGACAAAAAACGTTACTAACAAATAGCAAAAATTAAAAATGCAAAATAACACACAATTTACAACAGGTAAGCCGAGAATTGATGGTATTGCTTCCCATAACTATTTGGAGATTCCATGTTCGAAACCAATTTGTATGTTTAATCAATTTTAAAGGGAGATGAATTCCTGTGAAACGGTGGCATCAGTAGGCAAAGCGAATGAAGTTTTTTATTAAACAGTATTGCCTCAACTTGTGGGGGCATCGATGATAAAACTAAGGGATGTGAAATTTCCTGAATGAAGAAACAATAAAGAAGGGCACAAGATGAAGAAGAGAATTAACGAGACTGTGGCACGCTTCAGAAACAGTTTAGTGAAGGACTTGAGGACATGAAGTGAAGGGTGAAACGGCCATATTTATGAAACGGCCAGATCAAAGCGGCGCGACGAAAGAAAGAATAAAACCAAAACGAAGACTGTGAAGAAAGACAACAAATAAACGTTTATTAAGCGGTACATGTGAGGAATTGGTGCAACGAAGAGTTTCTTCAATGTTTTGGGGTGATGTGCTTGTTGAGATAAATGAAACAAGCTGAAGAGCTCTGAAAGGGCAGAAGGAAAATTGAACATCACCTACCAGTCTACCACCACCACCAAATTTTGAGATTTATATATTTATTTTAAATTAATATAATAAGTCGGTTGATTTACCCAATTGATTGACCTACCAATCAATTTTAATTCGTTGATCTTGCTTATCCAATTTCAATCTGGTGCGTACATGTGTCATTAGTTAATTAAAAGATGTAGGGTTCGAATCCTGTTGGCGTGATTTTTCATTATTTTTATTATTTATTTTTATTGAAGATGTTTAGTTCGAATCTTGTTGGCGTGATTTTTCTCTATTATTTGTATCATTATTTTAGTTGAAGGTGTTGGGTTCGAATTTTATTGCCGTATTTTTTTTCTTTTTTATTTATTATCTTCTTAAATTTTTATTTTTTAACATAAATTTTTATTTTTTAACATAAAGTTGTATGACGTATTATAATTAATTTTAAAATAACCATGATATGTTCTTATAAAAAAAGACATATTTCCTCCGTCCAATAATAAATGTAACACTTGATTTTGTTGACTTTTTCGATGATCATTTTGACCTTAAATTATTCTTAAATCATACGATAAAAATAACTAAAAACATCATATTATGAAACTATAATATTTATATGAAGCACTTGACAATATATTCAACTGATGAAGAATACCAATTAACATGCGAAAAAGTTGCATTGCAGATTTTGAAGTTGAATGTTTCCAAAGTCTAGAGATGTATCTGATGGTTCTTAACTCATCGGAAGAATACTTTTCATATGTATAATATAGTTCAATTCAAAACTATTAATTGCATAACTACAAAAACTATATACATTTATATTTATAACACACTATGTATATTAAGTTTCATTACTCAATTAGTTATTTTTTAATTACGTTTGAAGTCATTATGTGAAGATTATATATTCACTCCATTTATTTTAATATATTATTTAATAAAACAATAATGTTTTACAAGATTACGCTTACGCGTGTGACGTGGTACCTAGTAAATTAATATTCAAGTATCATTCATATCAAATTAAAGTATAAATTCATACCCAACCAGTATGATTTGATTCCTATCCCAATTGAACTAAAATAATTGCATGCAAAAAAATATTGATCTTTTAGGGTCAGTAATGGAGGAAAATAAAATATGAATAATAATAAATACTAGAAGAAGGAAAGCAGTAAAAGTTTTCAAATTAGAAAATATATACCTCAAGTCCTCAATGAATTAACTATCATGCAGCCTGTCACGAGTAAAGCTAATCTTCATCACCTACTGCATCTTCATCCTCATCACTTTCTTCATCTTGCGGCCCGGAATAAGGCTTATTGTCAATGATAAGTGTAAATTCATAATTACCGTTGCTTTGTTGTTCTTCCAGGATTCTCTTTGCAGAACTAACAACACTATCCACACAGACCCTCAACTTGATTGAGTTAAGTGTCATTGATTCTCCAAAAACTTCTGGAATTTCCTCCAATGTTTCCATACAATCAAGATACAAATGCTGAAGGCTAGGAAAGTGAGAACAGTCCTCTGTTCTCCAGCTCACTAGACCACAAACAAGGATTGACAAATATTTAAGACTCTGAAACTCCCCTTCACTTGTGGTCCACTCTTCGCCTTTGAAAGAATACCTTCCTAGGACAAGAATTTCAAGATTTGGCAATGAACCAATGAGTGTCATACTTCCCCACGGGATCCTACAATACCATAGTTTCAGCTCTCTGATGGAATCAGGAAATATCTGAGTCTTCAAGTTTATTGTTTTTGCATAAATCGTCAATATTTCAAGTTTATGTATAGGAATAAGATTAGGAACATCCTTCTCATTGTTAATTTTCAATCGCTTAATATTTGGAATGCTGTTAAGCAACTTATCACAAAAATCATGTACATATTCAAGGGTCTCCAATTTTTCAAGCACAAACTCTGAAGTGGGAGGCTCCGGTAACATTATGTTCGTACCATTAAAGACAAGATGCTTAATGTGTCGCAACTTCCAAATGTCACATGGTAGAGTAATCATTGCTCCCTCGACAACATTAACAATCAAGGACTCCAGATTCAACAACAAGGATATTGAAGAAGAAAACAACCACAATGGGAATTTAACCATGGAAAATCTGAGGAATTGTAAATTAAATAGTTGAACAATATCTTCAGGTACATTTTGCACAAAAGACGCAAACAACAATACTCTTAGCAATCTTGAACATGAAATGTCATTTGGTGAATGAGAGTTTCGGAAGCAAATCAAAGAACGAGCAGATCGTTTTCCGAGTTGAGAAAACTCATGGCCACCATGAACAACTACACGGCGCTGATTTCCTATTGTTCCAGTAGAAGCACCATTGACATGAACAAATCCCCCTTTTTGAGATTCTCTAATGCTAAGCTCCCGTACTAAATCATGCATCATCAAACTCTCCATACTTCCATAATCATCCAGCTTACTCACTGTAATGAGATTCCTATCAATGAGATCATTTAGATACTTCTTTGCAATCTCCTCCGGAAGTTTATCTGCATCTGGCTTTAAGAATCCATCTACAGCCCACAACATGATTACATCAGAGACTTTGATTTGATGATCTTCTGGAAAAGTTGCCATGTATAAGAAGCAAGGTTTTAAATGGATAGGCAATTGGTGGTAACTCCAGGACAATATCTCCAAGCAACGTTCATTGTCTTCTCCACGTATAATGGAGCTTATATTTCTGGCAACATCTTCCCAATATTCTAGTGTGATGTTGGACATTTTAAGGAGCCCACCAATCACAACTAGAGCTAAAGGGAGCCCTTTGCAGCCCTTAGCAATTCTCTTTCCACATTCCTCTAATTCAGGCGGGCAAACTTCTTGACCGAACACCTTCTTAGAGAGAAAATCCCAACTCTTATCATCATCTAGAACCTTCACGTTATAAGAATCAAACGATCCTACACTACGCGCAACATCAAACAACCTAGTTGTTACTAAGACTCTGCTCCCATTATTATTGTCGGGAAGGAACCTATTTATGGCATCCCACGCCTTGGTATCCCAAATATCATCCAAGATAATGAGATATCTTCTACTAAACAAACATTTATGTAAAGTCTCTCCTAGGTTTTCATCCTTTATATCATTAACCTTTTCACCAATATCAGATAAAAGAGGACGAATAATAGTTGCAGGAGTAAAAACTTGAGATACAGTTACCCAAGCAATAATATCGAAATGATTCTTCAGAGCAGGGTACTTACAAACACTTTTAGCGAGAGTTGTCTTCCCAATACCGCCCATACCGACAACTGGAAGGATTTGGCGGCTGGATTCACATCTGGTGAGCTGAGCTATCAGATGGTTCACTTGCTCATCAAATCCCTTCATCTTGATCGTTTTGCTGGAAGGTACTGACAAGCCGACGGTCACAGCGCTTCTGAGCAGCTGCTTATTTCCACCGTTCTTCTCTTTGACCTCCATGGCCTCTTGAAGGATGAGATCCATTTCTTGTTGTAAGTTCTCCAGATCACTTTCAATTGTACTCTCTGTTGTAGTTCTCCAGCAGGCAAGTCGGCTCACAATATTGGATTGGGGGCCTTGGGGCACAGTATTGTATTGGGTAAGTCGGGTCACAATATAGGATTCGATCGTGTCTTCAGCTGCAAAAGCAGCAGCAACCATTTTTTCAGCTAAAGCATTGCTAGTAATTTGGGAGTAAGCCTCAAGAAACTCAACCAAGGAATTAACTCGATCGTAAAGAGATTGAATTTGTGATTGATCAAATAAAACAGGGCAATAATATCGGATTCGCTTTAAAACATTCATAAGAGAAACAAGAGCTGCATATGCATATGCTACTGCCATATTCGGCTGTGTATGGAAAATTTGAGGGAGTATAGTTTAGTGCTCATTTGTTAATAAAGTCTTTCTTCCAAGCAGCATTTTTATTTAATCATAATAAGGTGACACTGCTCCAGGTGACAAAAAAGACTCTTTTATTTTCTTTCCCTGCATGAATGAATAATTGTGATGAAAAGGTAGTACTCCTCCAATCTTATTTATCTTATTTAGTTGTCACAATAAAATTTTTATTATAAGATAAATAGGTGTTGGTTTAGGTATATAATGATCGATACTATTAGGTCTAACTCTCTTTTATCATTATATTCACTAATATTAATACAATATTATATTAATATTAATAGTCTTTTGAGAATAATTTATATAATTACAAAATTAATAATAGGTCCTCCTTAATATATGTGAAATTCCTAAAGTGATAATTAAATACGATAGGATATAGGAGGGAGTATTTGATCACAATTTCTTTTCTTAAAGGGCAAAAAAAAATTAATTTACTAAAGAAATCGAGTCATTAATTATAGTAGTACTCAAGTAAATTAAATTATCTTTCTCCATAATTTGCTAGATGTCACCATTAATATGCTACCCCTGCACCCACCCACACCACAAGGGCATGGGATTTTTTTTCCCTTTTTGTTTCTTGTTATATTCAATCCGTATGTAGCAACATTTTAACAAACTTTATAGAGTATATTATCCGTATATAATAACAGAAAAAAAAACACCTGGAGCTTCACGCGTTCAATTTCAATTTGTATTAATCATCATTTTATCTAGCGATTCTATGCATGTCATCTTCAAAGGTCTTTGTTGGCACTTTTTCATTTTTGGACATATAAAAAGGACTTATGCTATTGTTGTTTCAAATTGAAGGTTATATTATATCGTGTATTTGTTTTCCAAATTACAGGGATATTGTACAATACTGATGATAGGAGTTTGGAAGAAGCTTTCATCAAATACGGTGATGTTGCTGAAGGCATATTGGGCATTTCGTGTGTTTCTGTTTGTGCGTTTTCTATTGCAAAACAAAACAACTACTACTTTCTACTAAAAATGTTGTAGTTGAACTTGACTATCTTGTTAAATTTGCCATTAATCTATTATGACATGTAACTTTTTCCCCTAAAGTTTGAGTAGTTTTCCTTGAATACATGTGGGTGTGGTTTTAGCTTATCTGCTTCTGTTATGCTATCATAGATTTCATAGTGGGATTTATGGGTACAAAAATTAATCATGGTGAAAGAAGGTAGGATCGATATAATTTGTTTTAGATACAAATTACCAGCCAGTCGGTCCAAGATTGACTACGGGGTTCAGTGAACACCTACGTCAACCTGCAGAGTAACAAACACAGATAATATATACTACCTCCGTCCAGGTCAAAGTTTCTCATTTCGTTTTGTTGACTTTTTTCGGTCACAAATTACTCGTAGATCATATAGCAAAAATAAATCA
This sequence comes from Plantago ovata, assembly GCA_028274465.1. NCBI lineage: Eukaryota > Viridiplantae > Streptophyta > Magnoliopsida > Lamiales > Plantaginaceae > Plantago > Plantago ovata. The sequence continues at coordinate 46,200,499 of CM051455.1, read as the reverse complement.
GAAAAAATATATTAAAATATTATAAATGTTGAACTATTTTATAATAATTTTTTCAAATTTTTTCTTCGATGTGATTTAGGAGTAATTTGCAACCAAAAAACGGTCAACAAATGAAATGAGAAACATTTGACCGGACGGAGGGAGTAGAAATTAAAGCACATCGGAATTAAAAAAGAACCTGTGTTTTGAAACTTTTCAAGCAGTTTTGTAAGCTTGCTTGATGCCCAGTCAAGACAGAAAATCAACTAGAAAAGATCTTGTTCGTACAACGCTGTATACTCTCAATATCTATCCTAGTAAAACAACACTAGTCACCTATAAGATGATATAGAAACCAATCTATCTATTCTACCTTCAATACGCTGTTAGAGAAGTCTAGAATATAAACTAGTGTAAAAGACACGAAATAAACAACTAAAACTATAAACTAACTCTCAGTTGTAAAACTCTTGATTCGGTGTATCTTTCTTTATATTGATGCTCTTGCTTATATAGAGGTGGAAAACTACATCGACTTCAATCAGGAAACACGTCTTGATGAATCTGGACAAGATTTTGAATTAGTCTTCTAGTTGGAATATACTTCTTCTATTATCTTCTATTAAAATCTTGTTTTCCTTCTTTGAATAGAATTCCTTAAAAGTTCTTCTTTGAATAAGTCTCTTCCTTCTTGTAATCTGACAATTCTCACGTTCTAATAAACTTCCTGCACAAGTAAGACAACTACAGCTGTGGAACAATTAGTGTTAGAATATGTAAAACCAAAATAGACGATTCAGTGCTCTGTTTCCAAAATATAGGGGTTGAGTGCACCCATAGATGAATCTCTATGTCAACACCTTTGAAACAGTGACACTTACAATCTCCCCCTTTTTGCCTATTCTACACATCACAGAACCTGCACAGTTCGATCAATAAAACATAACATATGCAACATATCTAACTATAGCTTAGTAATTAAACGTGGAGTAGTACTACTTAAACTTAGGATTAAATCTACTTGTCAGAATGAGATTACAAGAGATTAAAGAATTCAAGGAAAACCAAAATAAGAATAAGAATGTTAGATTCCAAATCGTCGCATCACATCAAGCAGACCTAGCGGACCCCCTTGTTCTCATAACCCCTTCTTTTTCATGATGAACTGTGCACTTCTCCCCCTTGAGGTGTGGTATAGGCAAAAAGAAACTTAGACCGTGGTCGCAAAAAGTTCTAATACCTCAGCTTGCATAGTTTCAATCTCAACATCCCGGAGAGATATCATCCTATCAAAGTAAGTAAGCTAGAAGATAACTACAACTGCGGAACAATTTGTGTTAGAATAGGTAAAACCAAAATAGACGATTTAGTGCTCTGTTTACAGAATATAGGGGTTGAGTGCACCATAGGTGAATCCTTATGTAACACCTTGAACCTTGAAACAGTGACACTTACACATGGCTTTCTCTATACTGTCTTTCAATTTTTAAGCTCACTTTCTTGAGCTTAATTGCTCTCCACATTTAATCTGTAAGGCACTAAATGACATTAGGTAGTCAGGTCTTGACATTTCTGCAAGTAAATTTTAGTTGCCCATCTGAGTTATATGATTCTGTTGCATCCCTTAATTAATTACTCTTTAAAATTCTGCAGTTATCTTAGAACTACCTTTTTTACTTTGCACTGCCGATGAAGATATCTTTGCTTCTTGCAGCAAGGGTAATTATGGCAATTGGTAGGTCCTACTCCTAGGGATTTGGCTCTAAAGATCTGCCTCTTGATAATGTCCCTATGGCATTTGTGTGTTCACATGATTAGCTAAATCAGTTGCTTATGTTGATTTTTTGGGCTTTCATTATACTGATGTGCATTTTTTTTTCAAATCAAACCATTGTACTTGCAACCCCTTCTTCTGAAGATGGCAGCATTTGCAAGGTATTTCTCTCCTTGATGGGATGCACTGTTCATTGTTATTGCACACAATCTTACGGTTTCTTCTTTTTAAGAAGGTTATTTATTTTGCGAAGAAAGCTGGTGTTACACATATTCTTAAGAGGGGGGGGGTTGCTTGTTGTGAGTCTTCTGATCACATTTGAAAACAGGAGTATTAAATTAAGCTAAGTGAATTTTATGAATTTTTTAGTGAGGGACATGATGGCAAGGCAGATGATCGCGGAGTAGATGGAGTTTGGTGTGAGGATTAGATATCGGAGAAAGTGACGTTGTTCCCTATGGCAGAGAGTCGATGAAGGCGATGGTTTTGTGGTGGGCGTGTGAGCAAGTCGTTTCTGAAGCCACACATACTCAAATTTCTACAGGCACAGGGCATGTATATTTGGACAAAAATGGACGAGTATTAGTATGGAGGTGGCATATCGTAGCAGTTTGTTTATGTGGTATGAAAGAGATTCAAAGCTGAGCTATAAGTCTACCTTCATTGTTGTGGTAGCTGTTCAAATCATCTGGTGCGCAGATGGAATGGGATTTAGAGAAGGAAGGGCAACTTATGATACAATTATAGGAGATCATGTTCAATGTATTTTGATATACTTTTTCAAAGAGTATGTATGTGAGTGAGAGTGATTAACTATAGTAACTGTGCTGGAATCAACTATGCTAAAGGTTTAAAAAAAAATAAACAAGATAAGATATTGTTGCTTGCATGATTTAATTAGTTATTGGAGCAAAATAAGACGCTTTCACTTGTGTAGCGGGTAACACAAATTCTATTATATATATAACCGCTCTATTTTTTTTACACAATCTGTATGTGGCATGTGGCAATAATTAAGATGTTTGATGAAGTATATGCCTATTAAAAACTCTGCACAATTCAATTTCTCTACCATGAAGCTATCTAAGTCGCAAAGTATCACTCGGACCGACTCAGTCCTAAACATTTCAACAAAATTATTTATGAAGTAATAATTAAGATGGGCAACGACTGCGGTAATGCAAGGAAGGATTAAATAAATATAATCACAATTCACATGAGATGCTCATCTTATGAAATAGGACCAAGTAGAAAGTCATAGAAGAATAAAGTTCTCCCAATATAACTTTTCCCTCGTGGAAAAAGATTAGGCGAATATGATGGTGTCGGATCTGGCTGTAACATTTGTAGTTTTGTACCATGAGAATCATTACGCATCCATCCTACTCCAATGCATCTTTATGTAGTGCTCTCTAGCTATAATCCATGAAATTTTTGTACCTACTACATCCACTAAGCAAAGGAAGGAACAGTAAACATATATTCCCTCCGTCCCTCTAAAGCTTTTTTCTTTTTTTTCCTTTTTTCATTTTGAACATTTTATTAGAAGCTTTTTAATTTATTTAAAAATAGAAATATTTGTTGTAATTATTAACTCCACTATACAACTACATTTACAACTGAAGTCATAAGGTGGTACAGGGAGTTGTCGCAGTGAAATAAGAGGTACATGGTTCGATCCATGGCGGTGATAGAGTCATAATGCTGGGAATTTATAAATAACAGGATGCTTGATTAATGGGGATGCTTGAATTGGCTAAATAAAAGGCAAAGGATTCTGAAACCTCAGAGATGTTTGAATTGAATTGAATTGTGAATACGTTTGTGATGGTTGAAGCTTTAATATAAAAGTCAAAAGATGTCTGATAACACTACAATAAATATGGGACTTAAAGCAAGGACCAGTTGCATAAAGCTTTGACCCTATTGCATATGTGGTGTTATGCAAGAGATATCCATCGCAAATGAGCCCTTGCTATAAGTGGCCTTGCAAGTGTTGGTTTGCAAGCAGGTTTGACCGCCCCTTGCATTTGTTCAACTCAAAACCAACGGCTTGGCATTACAAAAGCATTTGTAAGCGCTCATTTGTCAAGTGCTCAATTTTTAATACAGCTGTCTCCCATATTAGCAAGGGGGATAGCCCTTGCATTTCTTTATAATAAAAAAAAAACAATTTCCAATCAATTTTAATGAAAAAGTCATTAAAAAGGGATTGGTAGTTGGAGATAAAACTACGGAGCAGTTATATGCAGAAATAAATGTAGCAATAACTTTAGAAACTACTCCAATTTTAAAACTTTTTTAACTCTAAAATACTCTTGGTATAGATAAGTATAAGTGCTCAGCAAAGTATACAAGATGTGCTATTTCTTTCAAAGTAAATACATAAAGTAAATTGTAGAATGTAAATTACATAAAAAAAAATTATAGTGGTATGTGATGGTGTAATCCTTCAATGCTCTGTTATTTTCATCTGAAAATCGATTATTTTAAATTCAGTTCAGATCAGTTCAAATGCATTAAGTTCAGTTCAGATTTGGCTAATAGCATTTTAGACTACAAATAAGTTCAGTTCAGTTCAGATCCATTCACTTCAGTTCAGTTCACATCAGGTCAGTCCAGTTCAGATCAGTTCAGATCATACTTTTTTAGACGAAGAGAACAGAGTCCAACTAATCTACTCCTCTTACTTAGAACTTTAAAGTCACTTTAGATAAGTAGTTGAAATCTCTTTACAGATATTCGATCTACAACATTAGATCCTCATTTTAATGTTCCCCGTAAGTTCTTTCCTGACTTCTCAAGCTAAGTACTTCATGCACTCAGTGACCTTGAGCTATTCCTTGACTTCCCAGTCAAGTACTGATATAGATGACAAGATTATTGGCAAAGCCAATGAGAAAGGAGAGGATCCATTAAAATTGAGTGCCAGATTCTGTGAAGAGTTTCTCAGGGACATGGATGATCTATTTTTGGAGAATTTCGTATTCACGCGGAAATGTGAGAGTTGAAAGATTGGAAAGAGAGAGAATGATGTTAATATTGTATAACAATAATAGAAAGAAACGTGTACAAAGGTGTCAATACATAACAATAATCAACTTTACAAAGTAAACTTCCCTGAATGTTGGTTCATCCATAAAGCGTTCCTTCGTACTCCATGAGAACGAATCATGATGGATGCAGAATCTCATGTCTTCAAGCAACTTCCAGAATGTGACAAACAACAAGAAATGGCGAGTAGAGTCGATAGTTGACTATCTCTCCTTAAGACAAGATTGCCCCATTCATGGTGCTTACGGGATTATGACAATAGTCTCCCAAGATAAAACTACTCTTAAGACGGCTAAGCAACACTACAATAGCCGAATCTATCGAACTTACTTTAAGTATGAACAGTACAGAAGAACAAAGATGGAGAAAGAGATGAGTTTGCAAGTATGTTGGAAGAAATGACTTCTCCTCTTTATATAGATCAAATGCATCTTCTCCCAAGTGTTACAACCCTTCCAAATTGTGTCTAAATCATCATCCAGATGTTTTTAGACAAATGGATGTGTCCCAACACAATTTAAGAGATGTGTCTCTTCATGAAAACACTTGGAAATTCGCCACCTCTGAACACGTGTGAACCTGTTCGCAATGCTGGAGCATTGCCTTAGTTTCGTTGTTGCGAAACCTTTTACAGAGAGTTAGGAACCTTAACGCTGTAGCATTCTTTTACATAATGCTGCAACGAAGTTTACTGTAAAGCTATGAAATACGTTTGACATCAATGTTGCAGCGTTCTATACGTCAATGCTGCAGCGAAACTTCCAGTAACTTTCTACGATATCAATGCTACATATGGAACTTCACTGCTTCAAGATTTCCTTTTCTCAAAACTTAGATTTTCAAGTGGTTTTCGATATACGCTTGCTCTTTAATTCAAATTTTAGCATACTGGAACTTTCACCCATGTGTGTATAAATGACTTAATTCATTCAAGTATTGATCAACTCACTTATGCTTTAATCACCCTTTCACCTCAAGAAATTTTAGTGACTTAACGCGTTTTAGTGACACACGATTATGAAACCGTGTTGGGAGCCCTTAGACCAATACAACCAAAAAATCAAAAGCTCATTCGTATTTACTAAAATTCTCAATAATCTCCACATGAAAGGGAATTGATGCATTTGTACTCATTCAGTGAGAAGTGAAAGCATCGAGATCGATAGCTTCCGCTTTGAATCTTCTCTAGTGAAATACCTTCGGATATACTTGTCACGCGGTGGACGTGATGCCTTGAACCGGTCGGCGTTATGTGTATACCAAGACAAAGATACTAACACTATCACAACTCGGTACTCGTTTCAGGTTACCGTATGTCCATTTTGTCCGTGGACAGCTTCCTGGTTTCATAAGTGTTTACAATTGAAGCGGCCTGTCTTCGCACTTAGATAGGTGAACTCCCAAGATGGGCATCCTGCCTATTCCCCACTTGACCCAAAGGTGAGATCAAGTGTGGGATTCATTAAGAGTCCAATTATTCATCCTTTACCCCTTGCAGGATAGCACTTAATGTCTTACACGGGAATGGTATTTGGAGTAAAAATCACAAGCGAGTTTTATCCGGAGTGCTCTTACTTCTTAGTGTGATTACCACACCCTCGAAGCGCTAAACTGAATTCGTAGTGTTTAATTTGCCACATTGAACCAAATTCTTGGATCTCCAGTCAGTATGGTTGGGTATCCACTCTATAAATTTTTTTTGTCATGGGTTTTAACCCCATTTCCCTAGGCAAGCAGTCATTCGATCTTCCACTTATGCTTTGTGTTAGCAGGTCCGCAATGTTATCTTTTGATTTAACGAAATCAAAGAGATAACTTCCCATGGACATCAACTGCTTAATTGTATTATGTCTATGACAAGTGTGTCTAGACTTACCATTCTACTCCGTGTTCTTCCAAGTGTAGTTTTACTGTTTCAGTATACCGTTTACTTGAAGGCACGGTTTCCAAGACACACCGCAGTAAGAAAATATGGTCAGAATAACCCCTGGGGACTAGGGTTGGTGCAGCGGAATTTAAAATTTTCTTAACAAGCATATTGATTAATCATGCATATAACGTATATTAAACACATAAGAGAAAAAGACTTACAGTAATTCGAATGCAAGAACTACTATGGATTTAGGTGCAGGATTCCAATCGATCAAGTCTTCGTAGTAATCAGCAAATTATTCGCCTTCGGTGAAGTCAAAGATATCTAACTCATCTTGTTGAATTCCTGCAAAACAAAGGTTAGATTCCAGCTTCGGTTTTCCTCAACCTTGGCTCAACCTTGGTATCCACGAATGAACGAACAACTTATCGAGAGAATGCTAGGATATTCTCGAGTCAAAGGGAGAGGGGCGGCGGCGGTAGGAGTATATATGGGAGAGGGAAAGCTTATTTTTTATAGAGAGAGAAAAAATAGAAGAGTGAATGAATGAATGAATTAAGCTCTCTAACCATCTCTGTATATAGTGGGAAATAGAACCCCAAGAAACTTCCATTAGATTCCTGAAATAATTATGAAACATAGTCTTGTTGCACAAGTTTATACTTTACCTTATTAGTTTCAAACTCTAATAGGTAAAGTTTTTCCTAATTACTAATTAGTTCAAAACTCAATTAGGAATTCTTTTAAACACATGTTTAAATTGGGAGAAGGAGTCATGCCTTTCCTACACGCGGCCGACGCCATTCACTAGAAAGGTGGATTCCACGTTTTGGGACCCACCTTTAAATGTGGTGGGTCCCACGATATAACAATTAACCCAACACCTTCAACGGTGCTTCTGGCTTTTGCTTGACCTTATACTTATTTTGGCTTACAAATACAGCAGAAGCCAGATACCTTTAGTCCTTAGAATTGGTTGTTTGCTGTTTAGTTGAAAGCCTTATGGCTCATGGCGTTGTAATCTCTTTCGTTTTGACTTTTGGTGTAAGCTACAATTAGCTTTAGCTTGTATTCTCTTCTCGAGCATTTATTATGCTCCGTAATTAATATAAATCTTTAGCCCTTAAAAAAAAATCGCAAACAAAGTAAAATAGCTTAATTACTAGAAGTCAGTGAAAAGTTTAATGTAGTTTTACAAATCTCCCAGGTTCTGTTAACTGATCACATAATTTAGACTTACCTTAGTTTTGGAGTATTCTCAGGCCACTGATTAGTCAACTCCAGCAACTCTTTATCCTCTGGCTCATCTGAAGCGTATACAACAGTTGGATTCTAGATAGTGGAATTGAATACCTATTTCCAGTCGGGGTAATTGCAATTTTGGTCCCTTATGTCCACGTCCTCTGCGATTTTGGTCCTCTGTTTCACGAATTTTGCGCATTCAGTCCTCGAATCCGTATAATGCGCCGTATATTTAGTTCGTCCAAGACGCCGTATACAGCCTTAAGTCGCGTGGCCAGCCATTATACTTCTATTACAAACACTCCACATCATCTCCAGTCACTTGCACACACACGGACATCAAGTTTTCGGGAGAAAAAAAAAGCTTTGTAAAACAGAGCTTAGCATGCTCTGTTTACAAAGCTAACTTAAGCTCTGATTCAGATTTTAAGCTTTGATTTAGAGCTATTAAGTTGTGTTAGACTGTTAGCCTCAAGAACCAGACTCTTCTCCCACGCAATTGCAGCCTATGTTTTAGTGCTTCCAGTTTTGATTCAGTCACAGTTGGGCAAGAAACATTCCATGTAAATCTCCAGCCCCTTAATTCGTTGCAGGGTTTGTCCTTCCCTCTACATTATTTCAACCAACCTTTTCTTGGCTTCTTCCAATTAGCTGAAATTGATAACTGGATGTGAATTTGCTTTTCTTCATGGCTGACTTTAAGTCAAGACTAAATCTTTTTATCTAACAAATAATGTTGGGTACAGCCGTACAGGTTCCAGTTTGCCTATGATCTTTGAATTTCTGGATTCCGATCCCAAGTACGCCATACTGCTGCAATAAGGATCTAGTGCTAAGGAGAAACTTAAGCTCTATATCCTACGCAACTCATTACACTCCCCTAGTCATGTACTCCTCCTTATTCACAGCAACACAACATATTCGTATGCAATGAAGAGTTAGGATTTATTGGTTATTATATAAAGAAGGGAACATTTCAATTTGGGAGGGAAAATTTCCCCAAAACCATCAGTTAATTCTTGGAGCGCGAATTCAGTTCGTTTCTTAGTTCGTCCGCGCACCAATTCGCCACCTCAGACACAATTTGTTGCCATGTCAACTGGGAGGACAAAAAACGCAGCTAAAACATGATAATTCATATACGTATGCAAATTAGAGGACCGTACACGAAATGTATAGGACCAACGAAGAGGACTTGGACTTACGGGACTAAAACTGCAATTAACCGACACAAAGTCAACCGTCTTCCATTGTAACATAAGTATGAAGTGGAGAGTCCATAAATTTTTAAGCTCTCATTTAACCTGACAGACACAATAAGGAAAGGTCAGTGACCACGTTGGATTAATTCATACAGTGATACATAAAATAGGGTTTAATAATATGTTTAGTACGCGGTCTACTGAATTCGGAACAATATATACTTATATCCTGGGACTACAATAACTAGTTACAGATCTAGACTCTAGAGCATGTATTTCTCATTAAAGGTGCATACAAACTATCATCAGGTGGAGTTTGTCAAAAGGACTGTTGTTCCGAAATCACAAATCCACAATCAACTGAACTATTCCAGGATCTGCACATGTAGAGCGAAAAACATCTTGTTCACCAGCAATAGGTCATGAGCGTATCTCGCGGAGAATGTCATTTGAAATATCAGCCCATTATGATCTTTTTATTTTCAACTACTGTCTGTGTTTGATCTTCTTTAAAACCATTTCTTGCCGTCCCTTCATCATCTTCCAGAAAGACTTTGCGGTTCCAGACTGCACCCTAAAACTGCAAAAATAGAAATAAAAATGAAAACTTCGCAATTTGCACTTGCATTTCATTTATTACTGCACATACAAATAGTTATCAATGACTGATTGAACTGATTATAAGTAACGAAAAATATGGTGAAAACCATATATAGTAAGACAGAAGTCTAATGATGGTCAGGATGCCTTGAAAGAAATCATCCTCACTAGTATGAATGAAAGTTGGTGCAGAGAGACAAACACAGAAGCATGGAACTACACATCTCTTTAGTCCTTTCTACGGTCACATCAACAATGTCACTGACTCACTATTAACTTCCTCTGTCACATTAAGAATAACAGCATTTGCAGGAGAATAAAAGTGCATTTACTTGAATTGATTAGCACTAGGAGAAGGAAAGCAGTAAAAGTTCTCAAAGAAATAGTCAGAAGATACCTGAATTAATTAACCACGCAGCCTGTGGATTTATAATCTTCAACCAAGTGTATAAATTCATAATTACCATTGCTTTGCTGTTCTTCCAGTATTCTCTTTGCAGATCTAACAACACCACTGCTATTGCTCCCAGACAACTTGATTGATTTAAGTGTCATTGATTCTCCAAAAACTTCTGGGATTTCCTCCAACTCTGGCATATCCATAAGTTCCAAATGCTCAAGGCTAGGGAAGTGAGAACAATCCTCTGTTCTCCAGCTCACTAGATCACAATCGCAGATTTTCAAATATTTCAGGCTCTGAAACTCCCCTTCACTTGTGGTCCACTCTTTACCTTTGAAACCTTGCCATTCTATGATCAGAAATTCAAGATTTGGCAATGAACCAATCAGTGTCATACTTCCCCACGGGATCCAACAATAGCGTAGATCCAGCTTTCTGATGGAATCAGGAAACATCTGAGTCTTCAGGTTTATTGTTGCTGCACGAATTTCTAATATCTCAAGTTTATGACAATGGACCATGTTAGGAATGGGAACTCTCACATTATTAATTTTCAAATGCTTAATATTTGGAATACTTTTAAGCACCTTATCACTCAAATCTTGTACTTCAACATTAAGCGTCTCCAATTTTTCAAGCACAAACTCCGAAGTGGGAGGGTCCGGCAGGGTTATGATCGCAGGACACAGAGCGATAAGATGCTTAATGTGTCGCAACTTCCAGATGTCACATAGTGGTAGAATGATCTGCAATCCGACCGCATAATGATCCATAATCAAAGTCTCCAGATTCCACAAGAGGAATATTAAAGAAAACAGCTGAAAGGGGAAAACACCAAATGAAAATCTTAGGAATCGTAAATTAACTAGTTGCACAAAACCTTCAGGTACATTTTGCTTAGAGGACGCAGAAAACACTCTTAGCAATCTTGAACATGAGACGTCACTTGGCGAATACGAGGTGCTGAAGCAAATCAAAGAACAAGCAGATCGTTTTCCAAATAAAGAAAATTCATGGCCATCGTGAACAACTAAACGACGCTGATTTTCTATTGTATCTGGAGAATCACCCTTGACATGAATAAATCCCCCTTTTTGAGCTTCACTAACGCTAAGCTCCCGTACTAAATCATGCATAGTCAAACTTTCCATATTTCCAAATGGATCCAACTTACCTAATGTAATGAGGTTTCGATCAATGAGATCATTTAGATACTTCTTTGCAATCTCCTCTGGCAGTTCACCTGCATTTGGTTTTAAGAATCCATCTGCAACCCACAACTTGATGATAACAGAAACCTCTATTTGATTATCTTCTGGAAAAGTTGCCATGTATAAGAAGCAAGGTTTTAAATGGATAGGCAATTGGTGGTAACTCCAGGACAATATCTCCAAGCAACGTTCATTGTCTTCTCCACGTATAATGGAGCTTATATTTCTGGCAACAAAATCCCAGTATTCTAATGTTATGTTGGATGCTTTAAGGAGCCCACCAATCACAACTAGAGCTAAAGGGAGCCCTTTGCAGCCCATAGCAATTCTCTTTCCACATACCTCTAATTCAGGCGGACAAACTTCTTGACGAAACACCTTCTTAGAAAGTAGGTCCCAACTTTTATCATCATCTAAAAGATTCATTGCATAAGAATCACATGATCCAACAGCACGTGCAACATCCAAAAGTCTAGTGGTTAGTAAGATTCTACTCCGATCATTATTATCGGGTAGGAACCTACTTATCACATCCCACGCCTTGACTTCCCAAATATCATCTAAGATAACGAAATATCTTCTATTAAACAAACATTTATGTAAAGTCACTCCTAGCTCTTCCTCCTTAACAACATCTACCTTTTCACCAATAATATCGCGTAAAAGAGGACGAATAATTGATGCAGCAGTAAAAACTTGAGAGACTGTTACCCAAGCAATAATATCAAAATGATACCTGAGACTTTTGTACTTCTTATATACACTTCTGGCCAGAGTGGTCTTCCCGATCCCGCCCATACCGACGACAGGAAGGATTTGGCGACTTGATTCACGACTGGTGAGGTGACCTATCAGATGGTTCACTTGCTCTTCAAATCCTTCCATCTTGATCGTTTCATTGGAAGGAACTGACAAGCTGACAGACACAACGCTTCTGGGCAGCTGATCATAGCTACTGGTCTTCTCTTTGACCTCCATGGCCTCTTGAAGGATGAGATTCATCTCTTGTTGTGCGTTCTCCAGATCAGAACACAAGACGGCATACCCTTGGTCACTGTCGCCTATAAGTCGACCGACAATATTGGATTCGATCGTGTTTTCGGCTGCAAAGGCAGCAGAAACCATTTTTTCAGCCAAAGCATTGCTAATTATTTGGGAGTAAGCCTCAAGAAAGTTAACCAAGGAAATAACTTGATCGGACAGAGTTTGAATTTGTGATTGATCAAAAGAAACAGGGCAAGAGTATTGAATTCGGGTTAAAACATTCATGAGAGAAACAAGAGCTGCATATGCTTCTACTGCCATGACAGATATTCTGTTTATCAGTTGAAGATTAAGGGAAGGCAAACAGAATTTTCAAACTGGAAGTGCACAAGCAGTTTGTGTTTTTGTGAAAGGCATAAGAAACAAGTGCTGGTGATTTGAAGAATAAAGTACTACCGACATATAGTATTTGTCCAGTTAACTTTTTCCTCATCATTGGTTAATAAAGATTGGGCGAATATGATGCTGTCGGGAAAATAATAAGTAGTACAAGTACAACTTTATATAGTGCCACAGTCCATTAAATTTCCATTCCCAAATAGTGTTTAATACTGTAACATACTATACAGACATGAAGTATAAACACGTGTGTCAATACAATCCACAGCTTACTTCCAAAAATGACAATGGCCCGAAGAAGAAACTGATTCATCAGGAGGAATATAACACTTAAAACGGAGCTACTGTCTGCAATGAAGCTAACCTTACTGTCACTACAGCATCATCACTGATGAGGGTAAAAACTGTTCAAGGACTTACTCTATCATCTCTCACTTCATAATGGTCTTGGGGTGAGTATATTCTCCGGGGAACTCCGGTACCTACAGAGAAAGAAGGGTTAAGGGGGAGGGGACGGTAAGACGGTCTACCTCAGTTAGGCCGTCTACAAGTCAATGGGAACGGAAAGTATAATAAACATGATAATTGTGAGTGTGAATATTCGCTATGTCCGTGTGCGTGAGTACAAAGTAGGAGTGGTATTTATAGAGGATACGGAGCGAGTCCCTGCTCTGGAGACATGTTCCCTTTATCCGGACAAAAGGGAGGTTGGTCGGTACGAGGTACCGCGATGTCTGTTACTAGACCCTTTCAATGGTGTCTTATTATTCGTCCGTTCGAGCGTTCTTAACTCGTGTCTTGGATCGGTCGTGGGCCTATTGGCTTTATAGGTATGTTTCGAGGGGGAGATTCAGCGAATCCCTTCGATCCCCCTGATTCCCATATCATAAGTCCCCCAAATTACGATGGTCGATGAATCTGGAGGCCATCGAAATTTCTAATGGTTTTCATTACTGAGTTTGAGTGGTGCCTTCAAAGTAAAAAACCCGAAAAGTGGGGGGGGGGGGTAGATGATTTTGAGTGGGCCCATCGTCATCCCCTTCTAGTTTCGATAGTCGATGAGTTCGGGGGCTATCGAAATTTCCTCATCTGTCCGAGGGTTTGGACACGTCTGGTACTTTCGATGCTAGTGGAATACTAGCGGCGTGTTTGGGAGGAAACAAAGTTTAGAAAAAGTTGAACCGTTTTATTCGGTTTGTCTCGTATTCGCCCACATGTCGCGGGTTGCTGAGGCGTTTGGGGCACGCTTACTTGGGTTCCGTGGGTGCAATAATGAGGGGTAGTAAATGAGGTTTTGGTAAGTACATTGGTAGTCCCTTCCTTTCTTCACTTTAATTCCTACTCTCTTCTTACTTTCTCTTCTTTTCTTTTACCGCCGCACCGCGCCGCCGTTACTTACGTTAATCCGCCGATTTTCGCCCGGAGTTCCGTCTGTCACTTGTTACTTCCGTTCAGGTACGGTTTCTGACTTTTATTTTGCTCCGATTTATCTATCTCGAGTCTCTGAATACTGAACTTTTTCCCTTTTTTCCTTTTGCTTTGCTCCGCCGCGGTGGTTGGTGTAGGCCTTTTCTTGTCGGCTTTTTCGGACTTCTACTCGCCGCCGTTTACGATTTGAAACAGGTATTTTTCTTTTCTTCTCTTGCCGTTTTATTTTCTTTGGTTTTTCTTCTTTCTTGTCTCTTGGTTATCTTGATTTAGGCATTCCAGTGTACGTGCATTTTGAAATCTAGGCTTGTTTCTTTGTGGTTTTATTTTTGAATTTGGCCTTGTATCTCTGCATTATCTCGTAGTATTTTCCCCTTCGATGGGTACATAGAAAGTATACCCTCGAAATAACGGTAATCTTCGGTCTTGTTGGTTCCGGGTTGGGGTTTCTACTGAACTGTTTCTTTCGTATTTGGTAGTGGATTTTCCGAGTATGTCGAAACAGGTTGTTGACCAACCCGGTGCCGGTGGCTGTTCCAATAACGATGACTCGAATTCTTTTAGTGTCCATAGGGTCTCCCACCTTAGGTAGAGCCACTGAGCCCTTAATCCCTTCTGATTCGTTGGAGTTTTTCACTTCGGATCAGGTTTTCGAGCGTAGAGCTCTGGTTCGCGAAGCTCCTTGTCATACTTGTATATTACAAAGCCGTCCCCAAGTCATGGCTCAACCTGTTGGTGATGAGGCCGCTAATAATATTCCGACGGAGGAGAATTTGGATTCGAGGTTGCCGACGGACTCTAGTACCGTCAAATCGAAGGAAGCCGAAACCTTGGCTTACAAGTTCGATATTCCAGATGACTATGAGATAATCGTTCCTGGTCCGTCGGATAAGATGTACAATCCACCCACTGACTGTGTGGCGATTACGGTCCAAGCTTTGGAACATGGGTTCCGATTCCCTATTAGTGCTGGGGTGGCTCGAATTTTGACAGCACTCGAATTATGCCCTACGCAGTTGCTACCGAATGCGGTAGGGTACTTGATTGGTTTCTGTGTGTGGTGTGAAGCTGTCGGTCGGAAGCTCGAGTGGCGGTTGTTTCTTCTACTTCTCTCCTATGAGAGATTTTGAAATTTTTACTAAGTTTCAGTCCTCCCATGGTGCGGGTTATAAACGGCGGTTCGTATATGTTCGAATGCCTCCTAAGGCTGATGGTTCCCCAGGGGTCGTACCCACCCCTCGGATTTGGAGGCGTCCTGGGATGTTCCTTACATAGAAAATCGGAGCGAGTGGCCCGAGAAGTATAGGGGTATCGTTCCCGAGAAGCGGATCAATCCGTACTGCCTCTTGGTTGAGCCGATCCTCTTCCTCGGGAAGATTTCGGAGGTGACACCGGAGGCATCGGTGATCCGGGACTTGGGTACGTTTTTGGATTTGTGTTTTTTCTTCGAACTCTGATTTCTTCGATCTTTTTACTTGTTTTTAACTGTTTTCCTTTGTTCCTGCAGTTTACTGGATGAGGCTGTCGAACGAATTTCTGGCACGGCGTGCCCTCGAACGCTCCTTGAAGGCGTCACAACCTTCGAAGTTCACTGAGGAGCGTCCCCATGATGTTTCCACAATGTCAACCCGGCTACTATGCCTCATATTGTGTCGGGGGTTGGCATCGTTCCTCCTCAGGGGGAGAGTTCGGTGCCTATTGAGCACGGCCCTCAAGTTCAAGCCGGCCCTTCGACCCCCAGAGTTGAAGGCTCCGGAGATACTGCTCGATCCGAACGGACCCCCCATCGTAGACTCGAAACAGGTACGAGTTCAGCTTCGGGCCCTCGGGGTAAGAGGCCTCGTCCGGACGAGGTAATTCTTGTGGACTCGCAGGCGTCGAAAGGTGTTGCGCCTTTAGCTTCTCCCGCACTTCCCCCATTGGGGTCGGAGCATTCACCTAATGAGGTTTCCTTCCTCCACGGGAACGAACATGTGGCTTTGGGGTGGAGAGACCTTCTTTCTTCGAAGGTAGACCAGGTTGAACTGGACCGCCTATCGGACGCGGAGCTCAAGTTGAAGGAGGCTTCCTTGCAAATGCAGGTAAAAAATAATTGTGTTTCTGATTCCTTGGATCTTGTCATTTTGCGTTTTTCTCATCCAAAGTTTCGTCTTTGTAGCTGATGACGGACGCTAAGAACATCGGGAGCCGTCTGGATAAGAGGGCTTCTCTCTCCGGGAGTTTCGAGGGGAAGTTCAAGGAGGAGAGGAGGCATAGGCAAAAACTGCAAGAAACCTTGGCGGGTCGAAATGCTGAAGTAGAGCGTCTAACCCGGGATTTGGCTAAGGCTCGGGACGAGGAGTTGTCTCGAAAGACCGCATTGGTTAAGTCTGAGGAGATTAAGTCCCAACTGGAAGGGGAGGTGGAGGCCCTTCGAAAGGAGAGGACTGGGCTCGAAACGGCGCTTCGACGGACTCGGGAGGAGGTGGCGCGAAATGGAAAGTATACCCGAGTGAATGCGGTCCGAGACTTTCTCGGGTCGCAGTCATTTGAGTACTTGGTGAACAAGCGCTTGGCCGATACCTCCGTGGAGACGAAGGACAAGGTCCTATCCCAACTGAAGTTCCGAGGCCACTTGCCCGAAGGTTTCGACGATGCTAAGGAGGTGGATCTTTTTCTGGACGGGAAGTTCGAGCCCCTGGTTTCCCCCGCGGTACCCTCAGTCGAAGGAGTGGATGCTGAGCTGTCTGAAGAAGAGCAATTCAAGTTGCTCGAAAAGGAGGAATTTTTCTCCGTGGCCCATCCGGATGAAGCAACCAATCCTCGAAGCTCCCCTCCTATCCCGTCTTTCGTGCCTCAACTATGTGAGCTTGGGAACTTGGATCTCCTCTCGGTCGGGATTAGTCTCAACACCTTATCCTACCGAGACTTCGGGTCCTTGGTTGACTATTTGGGGTTGCGAGTGGATGAGGAAGATACTGCCCGGAGTGAAGGTCAACCCTCGAAGGAGCAACCCCCTCCCCAGGAGTAAGACCTATCGAACCTTTTTGAAGCCCCGGTATGCCGGGTGGTTATGTATTTAAAACATTTGGCTTTATTTTTGAACAGTTTTATGCTTCTATCGAAACATTTATTTATGATGTCATTTATTTACGATGTCGAACATATTCAGGTTATTTTTGAGGGGGGATTCGTCCTAAGGCCTTTCTGACATATTTTGGCCTGGTCGAATCCTCCTTACTCAAATGGTTTGAAGCCTTCGAACTCTTGTAGGTCCTTTTGTTGATTTCTCATTTTGATGAAACATGTTAACTTTTGCTGTATTTTGTACGCGGTCTTGTTGGTTCTTATTCCCTTCGAGTCTTAGATTCGACTGTTTTTGTAAAGATTACGTTGATAGATCAGTAAGACTCCTCTGTCGAAGAGGGGCTTCTTCATATCTCGCATGGCTAGAAGAACTTTATGTTTTATTAAATTCTCAAGGCTTTCAAGTATCGTATCAGAATAAGGTATAAACCGTCGTTTATCTTTACTAGATCGTTACTTAACTCGATAAAATTTGTTTTGAGGATAGAGTTTATCCGAAAGATTGTTTTTCCGTCGAAATAACATCATTTCGAATAAACTTCTAAATGTTGGCCGGGATGGCGAAGGATAACCTTTTATTTCGATGACCCCTCTTTGGAGATCTATCGGAATATTAGGTTTCCTATACCTTTGTCCGTAAATGCATTCTCGAGTAGACCTTCGAATCGTTGGATGGATAGGTCTTTTCGACACTATATCGAAATAATTTTGGTAGATTTTCGAAACGTTAGGTTTGTGAATGTAGTGAGCCCCATGCTTCATCATTCAAATGTCAAACGCACATTCCTTAACACAGTGACGACCCTTCGAAGGGTGGTTTGTGCAGTTTTTAAAGATAAAAGCTTTACAAAATGGGTCCCTTTTCAGTGACGATCCTCTAGAGGATGGTGTGCTTAGGGTGATGCCTCCAATTTTCATGACTTCGGGGGGGTCTTTCCTCTCGGTGACGATCCTTGGAAGGATGTATGCTTCGAGGGTGGTTCAAAAGGTTCCTGATGGCTTTGAAGGGCTTCCTCTTCCAGTGACGATCCTTAAAAGGATGGTGTGTTTCGAGGATGATCTGCAAAAAGCGATTCTTCGTTCCGGGCTTCCCTGGTGCTTTAGGAATAGTATCTTCTCAGATTTTTGATATTCCATGGTCGAAGGAGGTGGTTTCCCTCCAAATATTACAGTCGGTACGATCCGTTCGAAATTACTTCTGTTACTCGGAATGGGCCTTTCCACGGTTCTTGGAGCTTGCCTACATTTTCGAGAATGTTGGCTTTCCTTAGCACTAGGTCTCCTACGTTAAGATTGTGTCGCACAAGATTTTTGTTGTACGCTTTGGTCATCATGGCCTGATGTCTTAGGATGCGAAGTCTGGTTTCCTCTCTCTTGTTGTCAATCATATCCAAGTCCAAGGCTCTTGCTTTGTCATTCATGCTAGGGTCGTACTCAGAGACTCGGAACGATTCGACGGCTATCTCACATGGGATGACAGCTTCGGATCCATAAACCATGCAAAAGGGGGTCTCCTGAGTGGCCGTCCGCTGTGTTGTTCGGTACGCCCATAGTACCCCGTGGAGTTCGTCGGCCCAATCTCCTTTCGACCCCTCTAGACATTTTTCGAGGTTATGGATGATGGTTCTGTTGGTTACTTCGGTCATGTCGTTGGCTTGCGGGTGACCTACCGACGTGAAGTTTTGTTTGATACCCAATTCGGTACACCAAACTCGTATTTTCTTTCCGGTACGTAAATTGTGTGCCGTTGTCCGATGTGAGGATCCTTGGGAGTCCGAATCGGCAAATTATGTTTCTCCAGATGAAGCTTTGAATCGCTCCTTCGGTAATTTTCGATACGGCCTCGGCTTCGACCCATTTCGAAAAGTACTCTACCGCTACTATCAAGAATTTCTTCTGGTGAGTGGAGGTGGGTAGCTTTCCTACAATGTCTATTCCCCATCTATCGAAAGGGCATGAGATGGGTATAGGCATCATAGGCTCCCCTGGGGCCTTGCTTTCACGGGCAAATCTTTGGCACTCGTCGCAATTTCGGAACCGTGACCTCGAATCTTTGATGATGTTCGGCCAGTAGAAGCCTTGCCTTCGAACCTTTTGGGCGAGCGCTCGACCGCCCGAGTGGTTCCCTCAGCTGCCGGCATGGATTTCTTCTAAAACTTTCGTAGCTTCCTCTCGGTCGAGGCATTTCAAGTGGGTCCGTCGAATGATCTTTTGTATAGTTCTGTGCCGTTCCATAAGAAATATTGTGCTCTTCTTCGTAGTCTTCGGGCCACCATTTTGTCCGAGGGGATTACTCCTTGTTTGAAGAGCTGCGCAAAATAGAAGTTCGAGCAAGTGGCTCGAGTTAATATGACCATATATCGAAACGAATATACAACTTGGAAGTTAACTTTGGGGTGGATTATTGATCCTGAAGAATGAAGAGGATGTGTTTTTCGAGCGTCTACCTTGATGTCTGTTAACCATTCGTGGTTATCATCAATGACGACTATTCCGAGTCCCCTTTGTCTCTTGAGCTTATTATCTCCGATGGTTGGTCGTTGGACCGTCATGAGGGTGACCTGTTTTTAAGGGACCAGAGGATTTATTTTTAGCGAAAAATACTTGTTTTTTCAAACCAATTTCAACGGTGGGTTTTAATACCTGTCGGGAAGCTATTGTCTGTGATGAGCTTCCGAATCTGGCTAGGCCGTCCGCTATCTTGTTGAGCGTGCGGGATATTTGTGATATCTCGACGCTCATGAACTTTGATACCATTTGTTTGAGTTCTGCAAGGTAAAGCTTCATTGGCTCCTCCTTGGCTTCGAAGGCCCCCGAATGTTGTTGGGCCACGAGTTGGGAGTCTGTCCGTAGGTGGACATGCTTCGCCCCACCTTCTAGAGAGAGTCGAAGGCCAATGAGGACGGCCTCATACTCGGCTTCGTTGTTGGTGGCTGGGAAGGCTAATCTGATGGCGAAGTCGATTTCCGTCCCGGTAGGGTCGGTCATATGGACACCAACTCCCCCTTGCCCTCGTGTGGATGACCCATCCACGTAGATATCCCAACGAGGCTCAAGGTTTTCGCCTTTCACGGAATCTTCGAGGGTTAGTATCGGATTGACTTCGTCCCTTGTTCCTAAGAAGAAATCAGCGATCACTTGAGTCTGCTTTGATTTGAGCGCTTGGAATTCGATGGAATGTTCCATGAGTTCGACGGACCACCTTACTAATCTCCTGGAGAGATCGGGTTTTCCAAGGATGCGCTTGAGTGGTTGAGAAGTGAGGACCACAATGTCGTGACTTTGGAAATAGGGGCGTAACCTTCGTGCCGCTAGTACGACACAGTAGGCTAATTTCTCGATATCCAAGTAGTTCACTTCCGCCTTGGTGAGGACCTTGCTCAAGTAGTAAATCGGGTGGTGGAATCCTCCTTCAATCCGTACTAAACCGAGCTAACGACCTCTTTCGAGATGGGGACATGTAGGTAGAGCGTGTCTCCCTCCTTGGGTTTGGCCAAGAGGGGGGGGCTTGGAGAGATGGTCCTTTAGCTCTGAGAGAGCTTTTTCGGTTTCTTCACTCCATTCGAAATTTTTGCTGTTTCTTAGGACTTTGAAAAATGGAAGGCTTTTCTCCCCGGCCCTCGAAATGAATCGACTTAGGGCGATGATGCGACCCACAAGTTTTTGGACTTCATTTATGTTTCGAGGGCTCGGAAAATCGAGAATGGCTCTGATTTTATCTGGATTCGCTTCGATGCCCCTTTGAGTGACCATATACCCCAGAAACTTTCCTCCTTTGACCCCGAAAGTGCACTTGGCGGGGTTGAGCTTCATTCCGAACTTTCGCAAGATCTCGAAACATTTTCCTAAGTTTCGGACATGGTCTTTGGCGTCGAGGCTTTTCACGAGCATGTCATCGACGTAGACTTCCATGGTTTTCCCGATTTCTTGCTCGAACATCATATTCATCAACCGTTGATAAGTAGCCCCTGCATTTCGAAGTCCGAACGGCATGACTCGAAAGGAAATTACGCCCAAGTGGGTGACGAAAGCGGTTTTATCGATATCTTCTCGGGTCATCGGAACTTGATAATAACCTTGGAATGCGTCCATGAAACTTAGTCGTTCCGCACCGGCAGTAGAGTCCACTAACTGGTCGATTCGGGGCAATGGATAGGGATCTCGGGGGCAATGCTTGTTTAGGTCTGTGAAGTCGTTGCACATTCTCCACTTTCCCTTCCCTTTTCCTACAAGGACGACGTTGCAAAGCCAATCGGAAAACTGGGTGGGTCGAACATGTTCGTCCCTTAGAAGTTTCGATACCTCTTCGTCTATTATGAGATTCTTTTCCCGGCTAAAAAGCCTTTGCTTCTGACTCACGGGTTTGGCTTTCCGATTTACGTTGAGCTTGTGTACCATGATGTGGGGGCTGATTCCCCGAAGGTCCGTAGTTCCCCAGGCGAAAACATCCAAATTATCCTTTAGGAATAAGGATAACGCGAGTTCCAACTCTTCAGGTAGATCGGTTGCGATCTTGGTGGTTTTCCTTTCATCGTCTTCGGACAAGATTATGTCTTTCACCTCGGAGCAGGGAGATAACCGTTCTTTGCCGTCGTGGGGATCCGGTGGGAAATCAAAATTTTCGTCTTCGACGACCATGCACTGTTTCTTCGAGGGGTGTAGGAAAGCCTCGGAATCATTGCCTTGAGTTGTCTCGACCCTCGAACTTTGAGGGCGGGTTGAAGCGCAATAGCATTCCCACGCTTCCTTTGAATCTCCCGGAACTTCCCCTACTCCCAGCTCGGTAGGGAACTTCAGTTTTAAATGGTAAGTAGATGCCACTGCTTGAAATTGGTTGAGTCCCGGTCGTCCGAAGAGAATGTTGTAACCCACGGGAGCATCCACTACTACGTACTGGCAATGGTTGGTTGCCCTTGCGGGTTTGTCGCCTAAAGTGGTCAATAGCCAAATGGTCCCTAGGGGTTTGACGACCGATCCACCGAATCCGGATAGCTCGGTCGAAACCTCGGTTAGGCCTCCTTCGATCTTCATCTTTTTAAGGGTGGCCGTGGTAATAACGTTCACCGAGCTTCCTGTGTCCACAAGCACCTTTCGTACGGGGAAGCCGGATACCACCACTGAAATTACCAAAGGGAAATTTGGGTCTTGACCTCGGGTCGTTCTTGGGTGAGGAATATCTGTTTCCCCGAAAGTTAAGACGTGGCTCTGTGTTTCGAGTTGACCTACGTTGAACGTGGGTGATCCTTCCGTGTAAGCGTTGCGCATCCTTCGAGCCGTTCGATCCCTTTCTTTCCGAGAGTCCCCTCCCGTGGGTCCTCCGGCAATATATCTGATCTCATCGTAGATCGGGTTGTTGTCATGATTGGTTTCCTCAGGGTGGTACTCTCTTGATTCTTGAAAAACTTCAGATTGCATGGGCAAAGGTGGTCTTGGAGGTGTAGGTCGGACGACCTCGGACTTTCATTTTTTGACCAGTCGCAATGTAAGGATGCCTTCTGGATCCCTGTACTCTTGTGCGAGCCCCTGGGCCACGAGTCGATCCAACTCGGCTGTGAGTTCAATACACTTTTCAGTTGGATGTCCCGCCTGTTTATGGAATCGGCAATACTCGTCCGAGCTTTTGGTAGTGTTAGTTTCCTTGTGTTTCTTTGGCCATCGAAGGAAAGTTTCCTTTTCGATGATGGAGAAAACCCTTCTTTGTGGATACTTCACCTGTCGGGGGTTCTTCCGGGGGAGTTTACGATCGCTGAAGTCGTTCTCTCGAGTGTCTCTAGCTGGGTTCGAAGATGTGTCCCTTCGAGGGGATCTTGCCCTATCTCTGTGAGCTAGTGGATTGAACGCGAGTCTGGCTTCCTTATTCATTCTTTCTTCTTCTATGTATTTGTTCACAATGTCGGAGAGGGCCTCGGCTGTTTCGGGCGCCTCCCTCGAAACTTCAGATGCCAGTCCGCGATTTCGAGTGTTGGAGAATAGAGTTTTCCTTCGGAAATGCATGGGGTGGTCGTCTACTTGCAGAGCCACGGCGTTAAAACGCTGCCACCACCGTCGAAGTGGCTCATCTTCTTTTTGAATGATATCTTGGAGGCAGCTGCTCGCACGTCGTGATTTTTTGTAGTCGGTGAAGTGTCCGAGGAAGGCTCGAACGAGATCGGTATAGGATCGAATGGATCCGGTTGGCATGTTGTAGTACCATTCTGTAGCCACTCCTTCAAGAGTTCCGGGGAAAACTATTACCATAGCTTTCTCGTTATGGCCATGCATTTGCATCATGTTTTCGAATTTCACTCTATATTCATGGGGGCAAGTCTCCCCCGCGTAGCTTGGCAGGTTTTTCGGAATCCTTCGATCCGGTGGGATCGAATGGCTCATAAGCCTTGTGGATAGGGGATTGGGTGCAAAACCCGTCTTTCGAACTGACCTTCCTTTCGAGAAACCATACATCCTGGCTTCTCGCTCATCTTCTCTACTCCAATGGTCGACCTCGTGGGTGGGTCTGTGGTCCCTTGGGTCTTTCTTTCTTTGGTTGTGTTCTCTTAGTAGATTCTCATACTTTCTTAGTTTCCTTTCGAGGGATTCCCTTTCGAGGTCGGACGTTTCCCCCTCCGAAAGATAACATTCCTCCGGGATTGTGCCTAAGGGTTGTTGGCGGGGTCTTTTTTCCGCTCTCCTGCACTCTCTATTAGTGTCCCTTCGATGGTCATGAAGAATCACTAGCGAACTGTCGGTGGGAGTTCTTTCGCTGCTATGGGGGGTGGACTCCCGGACGTTCTCCTTACTCTTCTCGGGTTGATGGGAGGGTTTGTTTTGGACGGAGCCGCTTTTTTGGGGTTCGCTCCTTGGTGGTTTATGGGCTTCGTCGTAGACAGATCTCATTATGTCCTTTAGCCGGCTTTCGGTAATCAATACTTGGGGTTCTACTTGGGGTTCCTGGGGTTTGTCCAATCGCTGGATCCCTCTCCCGAGTGGAGAGAGGTGGGGTCTAATTCTTCTGGTGGGATTTCATCTTCCTCCAACACAAATCCGTCATCAAGGTCGGGGTTTTCCAAGGTTGTCATACTGGGTTCTTTGTCTTTAACCGCGGTTCCCGGTTGTTTCCGCTTCACCATAGCTTCTTGTCTCGAGTTCTCACAGACGGCGCCAAGATGATGAGGGTAAAAATCGTTCAAGGGCTTACTCTATCATCTCTCACTCCATAATGGTCTTGGGGTGAGTATATTCTCCGGGGAACTCCGGTACCTACAGAGAAAGAAGGGTTAAGGGGGAGGGGACGGTAAGACGGTCTACCTCAGTTAGGCTGTCTACAAGTCAATGGGAACGGAAAGTATAATAAACATGATAATTGTGAGTGTGAATATTCGCTATGTCCGTGTGCGTGAGTACAAAGTAGGAGTGGTATTTATAGAGGATACGGAGCGGGTCCCTGCTCTGGAGACATGTTCCCTTTATCCGGACAAAAGGGAGGTTGGTCGGTACGAGGTACCGCGATGTCTGTTACTAGACCCTTTCGATGGTGTCTTATTATTCGTCCGTTCGAGCGTTCTTAACTCGTGTCTTGGATCGGTCGTGGGCCTATTGGCTTTATAGGTATGTTTCAAGGGGGAGATTTAGTGAATCCCTTCGATCCCCCTGATTCCCATATCTTCCCATATCAATCACTAAAGGTAAAGATTTCATACTCCAGTTGAAGAAGGCAAAGTAGAGAAGAAACCGATAAATGAAGAACAAACCTAACCTAATCAACATACATGGAATTAGCTACCGACCTAGCCTAATCAGCAGGAAATTGAATCAACTATCACCCTCACCTTATCTACAGAAAATGGAATTAACTGAAGAAGACGAGTAGAGAATCAACCTGTCCACCAATCGATTGGGGTAGACGTTGGATCTTCAATTCGATCCTTAGAAAATCCAATTCGAATGTACAGAATTGCAGAATATTTCGGAAGAGAAGATCAGTGAGGAATTGGAATGATGACAGAGATCCGCGCTGGCTCTGAGAGGTTTTATTCGATCGATATCGTTGAAAGTGACGATCTGTTTCTCTTTTGGGTTTCTAAATGCCATACATTTTGCGAATCAGTCCCTTAAATTAGTCATAACTACAAATAAACCGCCGAAAATTAATGCAGTCTAATTAGATGGGTTTTATTGTAGTGACAATGCCAAATCTTGTGAACATGTAAAGATACTTGCCAGAGATGTAAAGTACAACTCAGATCCTGAAATTTGATATTTGAATGTTTTCAACTGCAAGCTTCTTGAAGTTACCGCCATTTCGTGTGACTCGATACTTCCCCCAGTTATACGCTCTGTACTTGGCCGGGTTCTCCTTGCTGATCAACTCCTCCAAAGGTTCAACCCATGTGTAATGCGCGGGGTTGAGAAAAAAAGGGATTGAAAGCCTTTCCTTCTTTGAATTCACCATCGCCCTGTGTTCTACGCTCTCATACTTCTCGTTACTCCAAACCTGACACAGTCGATGTCATGATATGTAACAAAATTAATTCACTATTCATCCATCAAGATCATAAGAAATGCTGATCAACACAAGTTCGGTTTTACCTGGATAATGTCACCAACATTGATAATATAAGCATTGGGAGTAGGTTTGACGAAAATCCACTGTCCGTCTCGTTTCCTCTTCACTTCGAGTCCACCAACATCATCTTGAGCAAGAATAGTCAAGGCGCCAGAATCCTTGTGTCGACCAACTCCAAGAGTCAAGTGTGGAACGGGACAGGGCGGGTAATAGTTCAGCTTGAGCCTAGATGTCTGCTCCTTGAAATTGTGGCTTAACCGGTCTTTAGGCAAGCCCAAACTCAAGCTTATAAGTTCCAGTAACTTAAATGCTAGCTTTTCCATTTCTGCACTATACCTGCCAGCTACCTCCCTGTAGAAACTAAGTCATTTTTTGAAAATGATTGTTGCAATTTGCAAACTAATTATTACTGAAAATCTATTTCAAACTTGTCAGGGTAATTTCAAATAAATGATAATCACTAACCTCAGCTCTGGAAGATTCTCAGGCCAGGGATTGTACATCTCTATGACCTCATTGTCATCAGGCTCCGGAGAAGCAGGCATGACACTCGGGTCCGGTACCGTAATGTCATACAATTCTTTCCAGTCCCTGACATTTTTAGTATGCTCAGCATCATAATAACCATAAGGGTTCACCTTATCTCTGCTTACCTTCTTCTTCTCCTCTTTAGGAAGGGCGAAGAATTTCCTCGCTGCCAGGTCGATCTCTTCAAGGCTTGTTAAAGGCACCCCATGGTTGATCACATGGAAAAATCCCCAGTTTTGGCATGCATCACCTATCTCAGCCACCAGACGTGCAAGATCATTGGTGTTTGGTGATTCTAGCGGAGATAGGTCAATCAATGGGATATTTTCGGCTTCAATTATTTCAGAATTAGGCCTGTGTTCAAGGGCTTGGATGAAAGCAGGATCAATTTTCCCCATGGCAGGTAGTTTTGTAGATGTGTTATCATTTAGCAACTAGTACATGTACATCATCTAATCTATGTTATATACTGCAAATCTGCAATAGTGATGTTGACTTGTCTGTTCCTAAAATTTTGATGTACATTGTACCTGGACAAATTATTGCAATGAATGATAGACCTATCTTCTTTGGAGGGTAATGTGAATATGTGATAATGTGGCATATGGTACATTATCTTGTTAATATTTCTCAGGGTAAATTGCATTTTACGTGCCTAAGATTTGAGTTTTGCGAATGGAGTCCTCTAACCGTATATTTGTTGTATTTGGTCCCTTATCTTTTGATCCTCTATCTCAGGATTGACTGCACCTCATTTCATACAGTCGCATCAAGATTTGCAGCACGAATTTGGGACCTATTATCTCGGACCGGAACAAGAACAGAGAGCAGGTGAGGAAGAAGGACATGTATAGTAATCGATCAACTCTACACCATAATGCATCCTCATTTACTCTCCACTTGTTGACAAATGTAACCATGGCCCAATCATGCAATACTATCTGTAGCCTTTTTAAACTACTCTTATAGTTATTATCAAGTATATTATCTTGTACACTATGACATGCCTATTTCTCCAATTTCTGCAGATTTAGTTTTTCTATAAGTTTGGCTAGTTTCTTATGTGTGTATGAGGTATTGAATTGTGTAATTGAAATTGTTATACAACAGGAAAAATCAGGTGTCCAATTTATGAGTTCTCCAGTTTTATGTCATTTTTGAATGTTTGCTCTCTAGAATAATTATAACATGTCTGTCTGTACAAGTTCATAGGAATGGAATAACTAAAATTTCATATGTCAGGTATGATGAGTTGCATGATGACTTGGACGCGAAATGAGCAGACGACCTGCACACTCCAACTATATCGAAAGCACTCCAAGAACACTTTTGTAAAGCAGCTGAAGAAGAAACTGCAATTATCTATATATGGTCTCTTGCTAATCTGCAGAAAGAAATCAGAAATGTTTTGGATGTTCTTGGATTGCATTCGAATCTGAGTTACATTGAGGTTTTGCAGCAACTAAGAGATAACGCTTTGAAGAGAGTGGGATTAACTGAAGACAACATGTATAATTTACTTAAACTGCATTGCTGGCTTATAGACACAGATGACAGACACTGCCAAATCTTGTGAGCATGTAAAGATACTTGCAAAGATGATGCAAGTACAATCAGATCCTGAAATTTGATATTTGAATGTTTTCAACTGCAAGCTTCTTGAAGTTACTGCCATTTCGTGTGACTCGATACTTCCCCCAGTTTTACCCCTTGTACTTGGCCGGATTTTCTTCGCTGATAAACTCCTCCAGTGGTTTAACCCATGTGTAATATGCGGGGTTAAGAAAAAAGGGATCGAAAGCCTTTCCTTCTTCGAATTCACAATCGCCCTGTGTTCTACGCTCTCATACTCTCGTTACTCCAAACCTGACACAGTCGACATCATGATATATAACACAATTCGTTATTCATCCTAAAATTCTGAGGAATCACAAGTTCCGTTTTACCTGGAGAATGTCACCAACGTTGATAACATAAGCATTGGGAATAGGTTTGATGAAAATCCACTGTCCTTTCCTCTTCACCTCAAGTCCACCAACATCATCTTGAGCAAGAATAGTCAAGGCACCAGAATCTTTGTGTTGACCAACTCCAAGAGTCAAGTGTGGAAGGGACAGGGCGGGTAGAAGCTCAGCTTGAGCCTAGATGTCTGGTCCTTGAAGTTGTGACTTAACCGGTCTTTAGTCAAGCCCAAGCTCAAGCTTACAAGTTCCAGTAACTTAAATGCCGCTTTTCCATTGCTGCTAAATACCTGACCGCTGACTCCTGTAGGAGTAGAAACTAAGTGAGTTCTTGCAAATGATTCAGCTTGTTTTCAACACTTTACATGATATGAAGTTACGCAATCCAAACAGGCATAATTACAAAAAGTCTTTATATTTCGCACTTATCAGGGTAATGGCAAAGAAATGAAAATTACCAACCTTAGCTCTGGAAGAGTCTCAGGCCAGGGAGTGTGCATCTCCATCAGCTCCTTGTCATCAAGCTCCGGAGAAACAGGCATGACAGTCGGATCTGACCGTATTATCAAACAACTCTTTCCAGTCCCTGATTTTTAGTATGCTCAGTCTCATAATAACCATAAGGGTTCACCTCATCTCTTCTTACCTTCTTCTTTTCTTCTTTAGGAAGCGCAAAGAA
>CM051455.1:45512405-45549528 GCA_028274465.1 Plantago ovata | reverse complement strand
TTGTGAATGATGACCTTATACAGGAAGTGAGGTCAATGGCATATGTTGCTAGGTCTTGTCTTAATCCCAGGCCTCCACTGCGCCCTGTGATGCGAGAAGTTCTTAAAGCCTTGGAGAATTCTATGAATGTCATAAATGAATTGGTTTCTCAATAGGGATTCCTGTCCGGACATGTTCCACTGATGGCTCTACTCGGAGAAAAACTAAGAAAATGCACCATTTGGGAGTCATTGGGGCTTCATTTTCAACAACTAGGGTAGGTCTCATTGGCCACATTATGCCTTTAATTTCTACACGCCTATAAATAAGTGTTTGAGCTTTTCAATATTCTGTCCGGTTTGGGCTGTTTGGCTAATAGAACTTCCACTTATCTATGTTTCAAACAGTAAAGTTTCAAATTTATTTTGTTATGAATACTTGTATTTTCGATCAGTAGATCGTCATATTCCTATGTTTGAAGAAAATGTCATTAGCTCTCAGATGTTGATAATGGAATTCCAACATATCACTATATCAGTGTCTCTAAAGTAAACTCTTTTAAGTCCACTAGTATCAGCATCTGCATTGGAACTGACTCATTTTCCAGATTTCCATGGCAAGAATTTACTAGACAACTGGGAGAAGCTTGGTGAAGCGGGAACAGTTCCGACAACTTGCCCGTGAAGATTCGCTATCTAGCACTTCTTCTCGGTTGTCTGCCAGTTATTCTCTGCCTCATGAAACTCCAATTACAGATCATCTGTTATCTAGCAACATGTGCCGATGATGCATTGCTCTGGGAAGGTTCTGCTCGAGCTGGTTATGTTGTCTAGTTCTTCCTCAGATGCCATCTCGGAGGAATCATGGGCAACTTGATACCGAGAATTTTGTCAATGAGATTGTGGACCAGACATTGCCTTGGCATGAGGACATTCATCGTTGCTAGATCCTGTCTTAATCGCAGACCTCAAGTGCGAGAAGTTTTTAGATCTTTGCAGAATTCCATGTACACTATAACCGATAAGAGAAGAACTGCTGCTATTTATGAAGGGAAATTACTGTCAATATCAGTATATCAGGCGGATCCAGAGAAGGGGCGATATAGAGGGCAATCCCTTGCCACCTGCCCCGCCCGCCACTAAATCCCAGAAACTGTAGCATATCATAGTTCGGGTCATTATTCTGAGCTATACTTGTGTACTATCATACCATCAATTTTACATGGTACCATGTAGTTTAATTGTAACTTAAGATTGTGATCAAGTGTATGTAACATTGTGCAACAGATGCATAAATCATAATATTGGATTGGATAATTGGAACTTGCGTTGGAAATCTTGGACATGGTCCATAACGATTTTCTTGAATAAAAAATTGTTTCAAGCTCCTGCTCAAGTCCCCTGCCCTCTTAAGGTCTAAGCAACCTTTGATGCAACAATAAATCCTAACCCAAACATCTATTCACTTCTACAAAATGTGAAGTAACTTCCTGTAGCAGTAACAAAGAATGTGGTCTTTTTTTTTTTTTTCTCCTTGAAGTCAGAAAAAACACAGCCAATATCACAATTTACAATTCCGCAAAGGACCACCGAAAAATGTAAATTCAAAGATTTAAAAAAGGCCATTATTTTGACCTATCAAAACACCGTCTTTCACCTTCAATTTTACTGAGTTTTAAAACCTGATGAATGAACAATTTCTGCAGTCTGTCTTTCCATTCTTCCAGCACCGAAAACGGGAGACAAATGTACAAACAAACCACCTACCAGCAAGAAACCCGAATGTGGATCTCTCGACATTATGTGCAAAGAATCCTCAAACGAACAAACTAATTCTCGCCTTCCCTCTCTACACCGTCCTCCTCCAGAGGTTCTGGAAAAATATCCTTCGACTGCCGCCTTGAGGACGAATGTGTGTTTGCCTCACCATTCCCACTACTTTCTACCGAACCCATGTTTCCTGGTTGTTTGAAACTTCCCGACGTTTCCACCTTGTGAAAAGGAGCTACGTCAGAAGAACTGTGCCTCCAACTACCAAATACCGCAGCATTCCAAGACCCCCTGGATGACATGGTCCTGAGCCTCCGGGAGCTACTGTGTTCTTCTCTTACCACTTTCAGAGGATTCTCAAGAGCTTTGAGAATGTATCTCATTAATGGGCGACGACTGGGTTTGGGGTTGAGGCAAGATCGGGCCACAATCGCCATGGCCCATACTTCTTCGAGGAGATCTTCATCTATGATTAATGATGGGTCAACAATGTTTGTAACAAGTTCTTTGTCATAGATGCTGATGTTGGGTAATGTAGCTTCTAAATAATCTTTCATTGCTCCATCAGTAGACGAACTGATGCCTAGCTTGCCGGTTACTAGCTCGAGCAAGACTTTCCCAAAGCAGTACACGTCGTATGCACATGTCGTGTTTGATGTTCCTGAATAGAAAATGTTTCATATAAATTCGAGCATTTTGTTGTGATCCAGACAAACTGTCTCAGCTAAAAACACAGTTAAATTTAAATCTTAGAACAAACAAACAAAACAGAAAATTGAAAAGTTTATTCTATTCATAATCTTGTACTGCTAAATCAAATAGTTGCTGCTTCTAGCCAAGTATACCTCAAGAAAATAGCGAAGAAAAAAAGAAATAAGGGAAAAAAGATGTAAGAGAGAAGATAAATGAATTAGAACCGAAAAAGGCAAGTGTAATGGAAGAATCATGTACTCAATGCTACACAGTTTTACCAACTATCAACACAGAACAGCCAATTATGTCAATCCAAGCAAAGTACGCAAATAGCCAGTTTATTTGAAGGAAATCAATGGCTTCTTTGGCAATCACAAATTGCTAGTCACACAAGTTTCTTGAAAAGAAAAAGTTGTACTTTTACTATTCAGTATGAATAACCTAAAACACCTGATGTGTTAGTATTTTACTTTTCTCTATAAAAGCTTAAGAGTTGTAAATCGAGAATAGAGTGACAATGTAACAAATTTTTCAATCAGCAGGTAGAAGACATATTTTCTCATGGAGATATACCGGTATCAAAGAGATGAGAAAGGGAACAATAGATACCTGAAGTTCCTGCACCACTTTGGTCTGATGTCCTGCACAGATGGAAGAAAACAGAAAGTCACAAGCAATATGGGGATATTCTAAGCAAGGCGGCAAGGCCTCACATATACGAGCGATACTAACAATTTTTAAGAGTTATTAACACTTCCAACATGAGAAATAATTTCTAGCTGAATAAAAAAGAACGGAAATTTTAGGTCGTGAAGAAATTTATTTTGTGTGATGGAATTAAACATATGAAAATAGCTGGAAATAAATTTATTCTCGAATCATATGATATGATTACCATTGTAAACTTCTCTTTCAAAATATAAAGGTATAAATTACTATGGATAGTGTGGTGTAGATCAAAAGATAATTACTCACTGTTGCAACCGTAGAAATCTGGTGATTCTGCTTTGATTTGGGTCGCCTTCTTGAGAACAGACTTCACTCAAGCTGCCTAACCTCACTTCAAATTTATCATCAAGAAGTATGCTGCTGGCTTGTACATCCCTTCAATAATACACACAAATAGTATCATTTCCGAGGGAGATTAGACTTTAGAGGACCAAATATGGCTCATCTATCCCTTAAATAAGACAAACAAATATACACAACTTTTACGAGAGAGGTTAAAGGGTTGGCCAAACTTGATGCAGTAAGAGCACTAGCAATGGTGGGCTTATTTGGGGATTAATCCTCAAATAAGCCCCAAATTTGTAGCCAACCATTGCTAGTGCTCTGATAATTTCAACATTTCAGTTTTTTTTTTTCTTTAAGGCTTCAAATCTTAACATCAGCATCCACCACACTTTCTATATTAAGTAATGGAGTCCGTAAGAGTGTTACCTATAAATCTGCATTCTTCAAGTGTCATGAACTTCTCTTTTCAATGTTATACCATACCAGCTTACTTTTTCTCATACGGATGGCTAGACTAATAGTTTTTAGCAGTTTTCAAACAAGTGATATCTCTATACAGATTTGCAGGCAAATGAAAACACCAAAACATTATTTCACATGATTGCTAGCCTGTGTAATCCAAGAGCCTATACAATATAAACATGGAAAAGGAACAAAGAAACACTGGCATTATTGAATATCAAATATTTTACGGTCTCAATCTGAATCGCATAGAAACTAAAAATGTATTAAATGTCAGAAACACACATCTTCCAAACATAAAGGCCCTATATTATTTTCCAAAAAGACGATATCAAGAGTATGAGATTCATTTACATAATAACTAGTACTATATTAGTGAGTACATGTCCTAAATCAAGGATTCACACCTTTTTGTAGTGGTCACTAATACTCAGAAACATCTAGGGAAAGATGGAGGAACTTTTGGTATATAGCAGGCGTAAAAAAGATTACGTAATGAACTATGTCGCCATGACAACTATGGATCGCTTTTTTTACAACAGACCCCACTTTTAGACGTTATTAGAAAAAAAAATATATATATATATATATATGTGAAGGAGCTCTAATGCTTTCTTGTACCTTTTGTTCTGAGTAGTTAATGAACAAGCTATTCAAATAAACTTATCGTCACATTCCTATAATACAATTTACAAGCACAAGCGCTAAGAGGAATAATGAATACAGAAAACGTTTGTGAGTTCATCGGTAGTACCTGTGGACGAGTGGTGGGCTGCACTCATGATGTAGATAAGACAGACCCTCAGCAGCTCCTATAGCAATTTTAAGTCTAGTTATCCAATCCAATGACTGCAAACCATCTTCATCGGATACTGTTTTCTTGAACAAAGAGCTGGACAGGTCCCCGTTTGGCATATGTTTATACACCAGAAATTTCTCATTCTCATTCTCCAAACAATGCCCCAGAAGGGGAACCACTCTAGAACTAGAAATCTTGCTGAAGAGATCTAATTCATAGTTGTATGCTTCCTTCTTTACTGATGAATTTAGATCAATTTTCTTAATAACAACTGAAATTCCACCTTCCAGTGTTCCGAGGAAAAGATCCCCAGAGTGGCCATGCTTGATAAGGTTTGAATCATTAAATTCGCTCGTGGCTTGTAGAATCTGCTGATACGTAAAAGCATCTCCAAGACTCGAAAAGTTCAACGCTACACCAGGATGAACAGGACTTCCACCCGGCGGAATGGGCCCCACACCAGTGCTTCTTTGGTTTGCATTGCCTCCTCTCTTGCGCTTGCATATAAAAAAGATAACAAGCATACAAGCCACAAGTAAAATTAGCCCAACGCCTCCAAAAACAGAAACCAAGATGATAACTAATCTTCGATTCCTCCTGTTTGAGTTTGCAGAAGGTGGGGATGTTTGAGTGACATTTCGCTCTCCAAAATTATCGAATACCAAGTTCCTGTCTGAGTAAAAGGAGGTACATACAGACGCGTTTCTCTGGCCAGTCAGATTTCTGAGGCAATTTCCAGTAAGAGCCGTGTTGTTTAGTGCAGAAACTGGGACTGGGCCTTGGAAATAGTTCCCAGACATGTTGATGAAACCAAATCTTGTAATTACAGATGTCAAATCTCCATAAAACGAATTCCGCGAAATATCAAATACTTCACCGGTAGCATTGCTACTTGGAACGACATCTGGCAAAGTACCGGTAAAGTTATTTACAGATGCATTAAGAAACCGTAAAGAGGGCATTGACCACAGGAAATCCGGAAAGTTGCCGCCAAAACCATTATTACTCAAAATCAAAGTCTGCAACTGAGCCAATGGAGGAAAGAAATTATCTGGTAATGAACCCGAAAGGACATTATTCCCAACCACCAAGCGCTGCAAATTTCTCAGCCTGGTCAACTCCGGAGGCAGTGACCCCGAAATCGTATTAAACTCGAGATCGAGGTCAATGAGGTTAGCAAGATCACCAACTTGAGCAGGAATCGGAGATGAAAGACTGTTACGCGATAGATTCAAGAACCGCAGCATTGTCAAATTTCCAATACCAGGTGGAATCTCCCCAGACAAGAAATTCGACGAAACATCCAATACATTAAGATTCCCAAGAGAGGAAATATTATCAGGAATCAACCCAGTCAGCGAATTCCTTGAAAGATCAAGCACATTGAGCCTAACCAACTGGCCTAAACTCGATGGAACCTGACCCGTAAGCCTGTTATTCGACAAATACAGCTGAACCAAGCTAGTCAAATTGCCGAGACTGAACGGAATAGCACCATTAACCGAACAAGACCTAAGATCAAGCACTCTTAGCACGGCAAGTCGCGAACCAAACCACCCGGGAATTGGACCGGGCAGTGCGAAGCCAGAGGCATTGAAAGATGCCAACAAGGTCAAATTCTGAAGGGCATCTACCGAAAACTGAGGATTTCGACGGGCTGACCTTGTTCTCCTAAACCCTGAGATATTAATCCCTGTAACACTGCCATTGAGGCATTGAATACCCACCCATCCAGTACACGGGTCGGATCTTATAGGCCATTCTCTGGCCCTTATCCCCAATGAAGATCTCAATTGAAGCAATGACAACCTCTCTATCCTAGAAACCAATACTTGCTGCTGCTCTAAAGAATAACCAAACAACAAGAAAAGCAATGACAGAACAAAAACTACCCTTCTTCTACAATGCTCCACCATTTCTGGTTCAACTTCATTGAGCTCTAACCAAAACCCTCCTCATCAAACTCTTTTACAGAACAATCAAGCAATTCTTGAATTAAAGGAAAAACAAAAAAAGCAACCAGAAATTCAGAATTGTGGAGTAATGCATTTTGGGGTATGTGACGACAAAGAAACGAAAAGGGATTGAACAAAAACAGAACTTTCTTATTGTGTAACTTTTACTTTACCTCAAAGACGATGAATCAAAAGGAGCTAGCTCCCCCGATTTGATTCTTCTCTCTCCCTCGTCATATTCTTCAGGTGATTGGATTGTGGAAAGCAAAGGGAGAAGCAAATGGAGTTCAAATGGTGGGTGAAAAATAGTGAGGGGAAGAGACGAGAGTAATAAATTTGTCAACTAGCAAAGCTATAATGGATAGCTAGCTGATACAGAGAGAGAGAGGTGTAGAGAGAGAAGAAGAAGACCAGTATTTGTTTTTGTGTGTGTTTGTTTCTCTCTCTAGACTGGACTAGAATTGAAAGCAGTGATGAAAACACAACACCACAAATAAAAAGGCCGAGTTAGTAACCTGTGTGTGTAATAATGTAATAATGATTCCGCCGGACTCTAATTTACACACATTTTCCAGTCAACTAATTTAGACTTTAATTGTAAATCATTTTTAAATCATTAAAATAATAAAATATCTAATAGAATTAAATTATAAAATTTAGGATCAATTTTTATAATATAATTTTATTCATTAATTAAAAATAATTTATAATCAAAGCTAAAATTTATTTATAGATTGAATAAAATTGAAGAAAAGAAAAAGTAATTCAGATTGGTAGTATTGTAAATTTGTTATTGTATCTATCTGTATTTCACCTACTGCAATTATTTGCAAGTACAAATCAAATCAAATGGGCTTTTTTTTTTCTTTTTCTAATTAATTAACTTCTTCATCTTTTATGTTCTTTAACACTTGGCGGGCATAGGGTGGCAAATGGCAATAACATCGCAGTTGGTGGTTTGATTGATGGACCACTTTATGTGGATTCGGGTTTGGTTTAATGGGGGATCGGGCTTGCCACCTAAATTTCAGATATGCTACTCCCTCTATTTATGCTTCTTAGTTGGTGTGGGAATGTTTTTTTTTTAATATTTAGTTTTGTTGAGTTCGACTTTCGTAGTTGAAGAAAAAATGTTGTTTGATGGAGTTATAACGTGTTTTGTTTAATTGGTGAGTTGGGTATCATTATGGTGTTTTCTTCCTAAAGGAGTGTTTGTTAATCTATATGTACACAATTCGAGTCTCTATGATGAGTATTTATTTAAAATCGTTATTTCTAAGTGTAATCGTAACTGTAATTATTTAGAGGTAATACTTAAA
Organism: Plantago ovata; assembly: GCA_028274465.1. Lineage (NCBI taxonomy): Eukaryota > Viridiplantae > Streptophyta > Magnoliopsida > Lamiales > Plantaginaceae > Plantago > Plantago ovata. The sequence goes on along the minus strand of CM051455.1, from coordinate 45,541,538 downwards.
GTTATATAAAGAAAATCACAACTTTTGAAGTTTGAACCTCAAGATGACTTAAAAGGCCTCAGTACTATAGTGGTTGTTTGGAAATCCAGTTTCTTTATTATTTGATGATATTTGTACAATAATGTGTTTCTTATTAATGAATGTTGATATAAAATAAGTGATGAAATGATTGCAATGCAAGTATGCAATATAGTAAAAGGTAAGTTATTGAGATGTGTAGTTGGTATTGGTGATGATATAGTCCACGCATCATAATAATAGGGTTAGGGGTCCATAACATTTTAGCACCCTCTTAGCGTCTCTAATAAATAACGTAATAGACCCTGTTAGATTATCAATTACATTTAAGGGACCGAATTTGACCAACAACCGCTTTAGGCACTGTTCCAAAATTGAATTTTGTTCCAGCCAAACACATGTGGACCAAAATGTAATTGATTTAAACAAAACTTAACTTGAACGTAAATTTTTTGTTGACTTTGAATTTAAAAAAATTGTTGAACCTATATTTACCCATAATTACTATTTTTAAAATTATTTTATGTTATTATTATTATTTTTCCTTTCAGATTTTTGTTTTTTTCCTTTTCTTTTTTTTTTTCTTTTCTTTTTCCTCCCCCCTTCTTCTTCATCAAGCTCCGGCATCGAAAAAATTCCAGAGCCGGAGTCGGATCTTTTAACAGCTCCAAATCGGAGCTGTTAATCATCTCCGATTTGGAGCTGTAAAAGCTCCGATCGGAGCTATTGAAACAACTCTGATTCGCTCCGATTCGGAGTTTTTACAGCTCCAGCTTGAAATCGAAGCTGATTAACAGCTCCGGTCGCTCCGACCGGAGCTGTAAAAGCTCCGATCAGAGTTGTTGAAAGCTCCGACAGGTTCACAACTCCGATTCGGAGCTTTTACAGCTCCAAATCGGAGTTGTCAACAACTCTAAATCGGAGCTGTTAACAGCTCCGATTTGGAGTTGTTAAAAGCTCTGACTCCGGCACCGAAACTTTTTCCGGTGCCGGAGCTTGATGAAGAAGGGGGAAGGAAAAAGAAAAGAAAAAGAAAAGAAAAGGAAAAAAAAAAACAAAAAACAGAAAAATAAAAGAAAAGAAAGAAAAAAGGGTAAAACCCTTTTTTTTACTAAGGCCATGTTTGGATGGTCTGGTTTGAGAGGATGGCATTTTGGTGAATAATGTAAAGTCAACTCCAAAAATCAGATTTTGTCCCTAAAATGTAATTGATAATTGGGTCCATTTTTTTTTAGGGGTCAATTAGAACACCTAATAACAGAATAGGCCCCATTAGATTTTTAATTACAGATTAGGGGTGGAATTTGACCAGACCAGGCTTAATTCGCCTATCCAAATTTTCATTTGTGAACAACCAAACAAGCCTTACCAAGAGGCCCAAAATGTAATTGTATTTCAACACACATTTCTTTTTATTTTTGCGTTCTTTTTTTTTTTTTCTTTTATCAACAATAAAGCTATTTTTTCCTACCAAATTTTATTTTAGAAAACAACTGAAAATTTTGAAATATAAATATATTATAAATACAAAATTATTCTAAATCAAACCCTAATAAAATTTATATTTCAAAACATGTACCAACATTATTTTTTAAACAAAATCAATATTTGTTCTTTATTCTTTTTCCTTTTATATATATATATATATTTTTTTTTCCTTTTTCTTTCTTCAAAAGCTCCGACACCGGAGCTTTGCAAGGCTTCGACTAGAGGATGCAACTCCAGCTCGGAGCTTGCAATGCTTTGACTGTAGGAGCTGGAGCGTGTAAGCTCCAGATCGGAGCTTGCACAGCTTCGATCTGGAGCTTACAGCTATAATCGGAGTTTCGCAAAGCTCCGCTACCGGAGCTTTTGGAGAAGAAGAAGAGAAAAAAGAAAAAGAAATTAAAAAAAGAAAAATATAAAAGGAAAAAGGAAAAGAAAAAGAAAAATATTGATCTTTTTTTTGAAAATAATGTTGGGACATGTTTTGAAATATAAATTTTGTTGGTGTATGATTTACAATAATTTAGTATTTACAATAATTCTACATTTAAAATTTTGATTTTTTTTAAATAACATTTTGTAGGAAAGAAGTTATTGTTGACAAAAAGAAGAGAAAAAAAGAATAAAGGAAACGAAAGAAAAGAAAATATAATCGGAAAATAATAAAGTTAGTGTTCAAATATAATTACATTTTAGGTATCACCTTACTATTGAGTTAAGGCCTTATTTGTTTTGTCTAAAATGAGCTGATGGCATTGTTGTAAATATGTGTTGGTCAACACAAAAAAACCCATATTATGGCCTAATATGTAATTGTTGGTCTAATGGGGCCTATTCTGTTATTAGGTGTCCTAACTAGCCCCTAAAGTGATATAAGCCCTTGATAATTTAAGGTTTTTTTTAATGAAATACAACCTCACAAGGAGGTGCTATCATGTAATTATCTCCATCATAATATATGTTCATTTAGTAGTATTATATGGTACGTGTACAATTTTTTTTAAACAGTAAATATTATAACTACTTATATATTAGTGCTATATAATAATCTATATCATCTTATGTCTTCACATCTAAAACATTTTATGTCTCTGTTGAAAATTGAACCCTGCATTTCTATTTCACCACCCAAATTCTTTTCCACTGAATCACCTTACAGCAGAGCACTCCTATAAAGGGGGTTATTTGGGGCTAGAGGCTAGAAGTCCAATTAAGCTCAAAATATACTCCAATTGAAAGTTATGAAGATACTAACTAGTAACTCATGGCAAAGGGTTACTAATATCCAGAGTTTAAACCTCAAAATATGGGACTCACAAGAAAATCTCCAAATAATATACATATGGGATATATGGAGTAATTTGTGACACATGGGACCCATAAAAAGTCCTCAAATAAGCCCCAAATCATCATAGACTTCATTTGTGAGGAATTTTTTGGGGGGGGGCTTTTATGTTTGAAGACTCCCAATTTAAGTCCAATTTTTTTGGGGCTTTTATTGATAGGGTGAATAACCGTGTCAATGTTTGGTATAATAAACTCCTCTCCCAGGCTGGTAGAGCCACTTTAATCCAATCAGTCATCTCCTCCATCCCTAGTTATGCTATGTCAGTTACCAAGCTTCCGTGCTCCACGATTTCTCGGATTGACAGTGTTGCTAATCACTTTCTGTGGAACGCCACTAATCAAACAAATCACCGAGCTAAACTTGGTTGGAAGAGAGTTTTCCTACCAAAGGATATAGGTGGACTCGGTATCAAAAATCTCCACACCCAGAATGAAGCCTTTATCTTAAAAAATGTTTGGCGCCTTCTCTTGAATGACCAATCGCTTTGGGCCATAACCTACCGAGCGAAGTATTTTCCCAATGTTGAGCTTGAGTTTACCGTTCATCGTCCAAGTCATAGCTGGCTCTGGAAACAAATGGTTGATCCCATACCTAATGCCCTCGATTCGAGATGTTGGATTATTGGTGATGGCAGTTCCATTTCCTTCTGGGATCATCGGTGGCTTCGAAACTTCAAGTTAAGAGATTTCGTCCAAGATATTCCTCCTGACCTTGAGTTTGCAACCATCTCCGATTTTATCAATCCTCTTACTAACACTTGGAATCTTGATCGTCTCAATAATCTCCTTCCAACAGAAATCTTTAACCTTATCTCCGGTTGCCCCTTACATGCGTTTTGTAGGCTTGATCATTTTGTTTGGGCCTGGTCCTCTAATGGCCTTTTCAATGTCAAAAGCACTTACCGCTTTCTACTGCAGGCCAATAACGCCGGCCCACACTGGCCTTGGAGATGAATTTGGAGTCTGCGCTCTTCTTCTCGGATCAGACTTTTCCATTGGCTTGGACTCCATGATCGACTTCCTACTCGCAGTAGACTCTGGCGACAAAACTTGGTTGATAATCCAAATTGTCCCTTTTGCAATCAAGATGAGGAAACAATTCACCACATCTTTTTTGAGTGCCCGACCTACTATTTCCTTCGGCAACTCCTTTTCCCAAGACACGACTGCCTTACACAAGGTAGTCTTTCTCTCTGCCTTTTAAACCTCCCTCTTAACAGTAACAACCAATTAATAATTTTAACGGCTTTTTGGTTAATGTGGAATAGTAGAAATAATTTCATTTTTAACAACATTCCAATTAACCAAACTCAAATCTGGAAAGAAACTATTAAAAGAGTTAAATCTTATCAAAACACCTCCCAAACCTCGTGTTCCATATGAAGTGGACTGCCATTTTACTCCTCCCCCTGAGGATTTCTTTATACTTCATAGGGATGGTTCGGCTAGAGGCAGCCCAGGTAGTGCAGGCATAGGTACGGTGTTGAGAGCTAACAATGGTAGAGTATTGCAAGTTTCATCTAGCTACATAGGCTTCACTGACCACAACACGGCCGAGTTCTGGGCAATCAGGATAGGACTTTCCTTAGCTAACAATTTCAATATCTCCAAGCTAGCTATTTTTTCAGATTCTGAGTATGTTGTTAATTGTCTTAACAGGACAATGGTACCAGTAGCGGGAAAGCATGCGCTATTCCAGAATGTAGCACTCCTGGAGTAGCGATTTGAGACCATCACCTAATTTTTTGTCTACCGGGAGCTCAACAGTGCAGCGGACTATCTTGCGAAGTTGGGAAGTGCTAAGTTTGTTCCAGCGGAGGGACTTCATCCTTGTCTTTTGCCCCCTCCCTTTTTGAATGTATCCCACTGTCTGTTCTTGTATGTTTGGGATTATGCTCCCCTTTGGCTTTTGTCGTTCTTGTATCGTAAGGCCACTCGAACTTGTACTCGGGCAAGTACTCTCTTGCAATAGTTTAGCTTATTGGAACCTTTCAAAAAAAAGAAAAAAAAAGACTCCCAATTGAGCCCCAGTCATAATCATAAGGAGTGGTCTAACTCTCTATATGGACCCTATATGGTACGTATACATGAACTATCATATACTTACTCCATCAATCCCATTTGAAGCTTCATATTTAGTAAATGTTGTCTTTTGTAAAACTCCATTTGACTTCGGAGCCTTAAGAGAATCAACATTTATCAAATGAAAATTTGCAAATGAGATTTGAGAAGTATGTTATATGTTGGTGCAGTCGGTCATAGTAGTGAAATCCTTTGAAACTATCTCCCATGTCATATTATTTTCCACTTATTATTAGAATCTAAACGTAATATATATATATATATATATATATATATATATATATATATATATATATATATATATATATATATATATATATATATATATATATATATATATCGGTGGAACCAACATTTTTATTTCTTTTATTATTTTTTACTACAAACAAACAAAGAAATAAATATAAAAGAGAAAAAGTAAAAAATAAAGAAGGAATGCGTTGGAGGAATCTATTTCGAGTTTTGGAACGGGTTCCACCATTAGAATCAGTTGGTCTACTACGTGTTCCAACGAGGTTCAACAGAGTTCTAATTTGGTGGAACACAACATTGTAACTCTGCTCCAACTTAGTAGAACTGTGTTGGAAATGGTCTAATTAGTTTTGTTGATATGTTTGCCATGGTCGGACTGACCTATCCCACTCTAGCAATATGTATTTTAACACACGTTCTAATTTCTTTACGTCGAGAAATCTAGATGACCAATTGTATTTTCGATGGCAAAAATAAATAGCTCTCGCTGGCCATTTTCGGAGAGGATAACACAATGAACTTTCCACCCACCGTTGAGATAAGATCTTGCAATAACCTAAAACCAGTGGATGAGTAATGTTATCTTCTGCAATTAGCAATAAAGTAAATGAAAATTGCAAAAGAAAGGTTTTTTACTTGTGTTACATAAAGTGCAAATATTAGTAATATCACTTATTGGATCTCTCTCTAGCTAATTCTCTCTATTGCAGTATTGCTGGTTTAGTTTGGTTGGAAGCTGAATATCTAATGATGTTATTATTAGTCAAATTCTTAATGAGTGATTAATTATAAGTAACGGAATTAATGCAAATAACTATAGAATCATCAGTGTGATTATTATTGTTTTGAGGGATTGTTTTGATGATGCGTTCATTTGACTTATATACAAATAATTAATGTGAATGTTATCATTGACATTTTTACATTTGATTGTACTTCTAGATTCAAGTTTCTTTTGCTTCAACTTATGAAATTATGGTGCATTGTTGACTGATTCAGCAAGTTTAATCAAGAATTTCACAAATGGTCGTTGCAAATTAAAAAAATTAAATAAAATATCAGTGTCATTTTCTCTTTGAAGTTTTAAATGTCAAAGTTAATTTAACCATCTAAATTGACATTGACAACTCTATAGCTAAGTACATGCTTTTTTTCTTTTAATTCATTGTACAAAAATGATCTTTTAATTCACATGCAATTCTTATCTAGATATTAAGTTTTGGGTCAAGAAAAAGATAATGTAATTTTACAAACAATATATAGATGTACTCCTCTTTATTTAGAACACTAATTCTGTACCACTCGAATAATTATAAACACGAACTAAAATATATTTATACAAGGCTAGCTAATTAATCTCTTATTATACCGGTGATTAATAAGTTTACAATATCAACCATGTTCTTGACTTGGAAGTTGGAATATATGTTTAGTTTTGCAGATTATATTAATTATATACTAGACCACTTAAGAGTGAATAAAATATTCTGTTAATTGTCAACAATAATGTTTGGCAATTCCTCTCTGTCTAAAATATACTACTACCATTTGGTCGTATTGTGTTGATTATTCTTTGATGGTTACCCATCTGAATTGGTAATATGAGTGGTGCTTTATAAGTGTTTTAGTTCGGTTGAAAATCAAGAAATATCTTTAATATTGGTCAACCACAACCAATTGCAACTACGTGACACAATTTATTGATAGTAAAAACCTTGAAGAAATATGTCAATATTATTATACCATTTTAATTGGTACGTGAACAGTGAACTTCTTATATATGAAAATTCAATAATAAGAACATGTGATGGTTGGTGAAGTTATATAGTACGTGCAGTGGCAAATCTAGGAGTAGTTTTCAGGGGATCAAAATGTAAAGATGTGATTTTTAGGGGTTAAAAATGCAAAATTTAACTAATTTTTTTTTTTTAAAGAACTTCTAATGTTCAGGGGTCCAGTCGGCCACTGAGTACGTGGATTCATACTAATGGTGGAGACCATTAGTAGGAGTATGGTGTCTATGGACAACCGGACCGGTGGTGGTCTAAGTGTAAAGTAGAATTTTGAGATCGCAAGTGATTCAGACACGACGGTCCTTGCACATGTAATGATCATTTTAGCTGGGAAAAAAAAGGACTATACTAGTTTCAGGTACATATGTGCAGTGGTTCGGGTATATAGTAGAGCCTCAACTAATTTTGAGAAAATTGAGACAAACCAATAACCCAGGGATTTAAAGGCTCATTTAAATGGGAGATTCAATCATTCAACAGTATTTTATTTATTTTTTTAACCAAAATTGTTTACTTTTATTTCAAAACCAGACAATACAGACGTCGATCCTAAGATTCAGACAATCTATAATCAAAGCCATTACAATTCACACCTTGACTAGGCTAATTTTCTATATGCACTATAAGCTATAAGCTATAACAGTAAGAAGCTTATCAACCCCTATACAACGAATTTTGACAATGCTTTTAATCTTGTCAGCTATATGCAAATTGAAAGGTTCCTGATTAAATAGCTTCCTATTTCGCACCCTCCAGATTGCATAAAGTGTCTCCGTGAAAGCCATATTCAGTAGTCGATGAATAATATGCATCCAGGCCAATATTCTGCTCCAGACCAATGTCGTATTTCTGCAGGCAAAAAACAGGTGTTGCGTGCTTTCCAACTTCCCACAGAACAGGCAAGACTCATCTTGCGTTATACCCATACTAATTAACCAATCAATCACGAGTATACAGACGGTTCAGACAGGTCATCCAAAAACAAAAATTGTTCGCGATCGTGCTATGTTTCCGAACATTACCTTGCGCCAATGTACATGAGGCATGTTACCACGCAATTCTGCGTATACTTCCCTGGTATTAAACTGTCCAATTTGTCGTGAATACGCCCAGGTCAACAGTTGCAACACTTGCTCCCTTACTTTCAGTTGCTCCCTTACTTTCAGAATTTTGCGCATAATTCTGGAACAAGAAGTCGTAGGAGAATAATTTTCAACATCTATCCCCTTCAAATAATAACTATGGATTCATCTAACCCATAATTATCAGTCTTCATACTTATGTGCCACAACAATTTTGTACTTGTAGCAACATTTCATTCCTCCAAACAAATAACATTCTGTCCTCCTTGATTCTTTGGCTCACAAACACACAAGCACTAGACCAAGCAATAGGCGCCTTTTTATTTAAATTAGATGATCCACTCCATAAAAAGGTTCTACAATGTGCTTCAATCTTCCGTATCACCTTTTTAGGCAATGGAAACAATTGCATCCAATTTCAATAGTTCTTTGCTCCATTCAATAGTAATTTGTTCGAATTAAATATCAATGAAAGTCTAAACAAAAACTAAAAAGCATCAATGTTTCAACGTGAAGTTTTTTAATTGGAAACCATGAACAAGACTACTCCATTGTGCACTCGAGTTCACAATGACCAAAATAGTGGGTTCATGTTGCCCAAGCGACTTGAATGTATCATAAAAATGGAATACCGATTTATCCAAAATTGAAAGATTTAACTATAGGGGATGGATACATGCTTGTTTGTCACTAGACTCATATGAGATGCAGAATGCTGAATGCCTATAGGTTGAGTGGTGGTTGATTATCTATCTATCTATCAGACTATCTATCAATCACTAGATTTAGGCAAATTAAACATGGTCAACTACTAGTGTGAAGGTCCAACAACTAAGTACTTGTACAGTAGAGAAATGCAAAAGTGGATCTGGAATCATGGAGAATCACTCTGTCATGTCAATGATTAGCCTCTCATTTGCTTGCTTGCTGGATTAATTAGTCATTAATTAACCTAGTCCTTTTAATTGTTGCCGTGTCATTAGCCTTTGCTGCTCTGTGAGTGAGTGTGACTGTGTGAGTGAATAATTATTTGATGATTATATAGAGGATATAATCATTATTTTAGGCTAGAAAAAGGTAAAGCACATGTCAGAAAAGATTGAATAGGTCGTGGATCTGCTCTAAACTCCACTACTGGTGCTTTAATCTTTTCAAGAACTAGTAATTAATTGTTTTTATTCTTTTCATTTCATTTTCCTTTTGGAAAATGCGTGCAAGGTTTGATTCCGTTTTTAGAACAGGCTGGTAAGATGAGTAATTAAATCGTGGATGATTCTGAATTTCTGATGGCTCGTGTAGACGTGTTTCGTTTGGATTTATTGATTTATTCCATTCAAGAACTCTAGTTTTTAAAAATTTGATCTTTTAAAAATGGAGCATTTGTTAGATAAGTACTACTGAGTTTGAGAATAAACTGAATGAGAAAATTCACCGTATTTGGATAACTAGTAGTATTACTTTAACGGGATAACATGAAAATTCAGGGGCGTCTTGGAGATTTAGGTGGTCCTGTGCCAATACTCAACTCAATACTCAAATGAGGCCCTATGAGGGCCCGTAACAATGATATAATATAAAATTATCAAATTTTATAGCATCAAATACCCATTAAAACTCATCCAATACAAGTCATTAAAACTATTTTCTAATATAGCTCAGCGCTCTGGTACTCTTTCAAAGTTACCAATAGTCCAGCGCAATAGTTTTGGCAGGGAGTTATGGCAACAAATTGAATAACAATTAGCTTCTACTTTTACTCTAGATGCAAAGAAAGAAAGACAATTGAACAAATTCAGAAAAAAAAATTAGAAATTACCTCTAGAATTCCAAGGCCAAATCCAATTGGGCGTATTGACAATTGAAATCTTTGCTTTACTTGATTTTTGAAATCAATCTAACTGAATCAGATTTAAGAGAAAAGGAAGATGATTGGAATTGGATATGATAAGATTGCAATACATCTTATTTATACCCAAACCAAAGCAACGACCCTTTCCCGAGAAAGTAGAGAATTTGATCATTGATCGATAGATGTTGTTGAGAAGTGACGGGTAGTCATAGAGAAAGGTTTTCTGTTGAAGACAATGAGAGAAATCGCGTGCTTCTTACTGGAGAAGAGGCGTTTTGATCTGTTCTTATATTATTAATTATTTTTTTAAATAATATCAGAAGCATAGTACTGGGCCTCGAATAATTGGGCCTGGAGGCCCCTGGGAATAGGTGACCCTGTTCCGTTGGGCTGACTGCACCTGCTTATAGTCGGGCCTGTGAAAATTACATCATATCATACACAAGAAAACGTTGGATCTATGTGGATGTGTGATTCTCATAATTCCTACGAGTCTCCTTCGTAGCCTAACTTGGCTATCATGTTCGCATTGGAGTATTGTGCTATGCTGACCCAGGAAAATTTAGTATTCCATGGGTTTTTTAAAACACAAGTTTTTTAAAAAAAATTCTTTCTTTTTTCCTGAAACGGCTACAATTTCATTAAACGGATAAAAAACACGAGTAAACAATGAGATTACAAGAGACATAATCGGCCTAAACCACAAAGTGACAGAATTTGCTTATAGTCTCACGCAAGGTTAAACTTCTCTGTGGTGCTCTCATGTTAGCATTTTAAACATAATTTCTACATCAGGGACTCAAGGTTATGTAGATTTACACTGTGTTCATCTATGCATTTCAAAGAACACATGGTACATCTATGCATTTTTCCCTGATTTTGTGCCAAGTTTTGTAGAATTCATTAAACAATGATTGCCAAAGCTTCCTCGATATCACACACATGTAGTCTATTTGGATGAATTTACAGTACTTTGAAACTAGTACTATTTGAATTGAGATCTAAAACAACTACAAAATCATAAACACCATAAGCTTTGTTAACTACTGTGAACAAGTTGATAGTTAGGCTATGTTCTCTTCATCTGAAAACTCATTCTTTTTAGTACAGTTCAGTTCAGGTTCATTCAATTCAGTTCAGTGCTATTCAAACTTGCTTAGTTATATTTTCTACTAGCACTACAAATAATTTTGTTCAGTTCAGCTTCATTTAGGCCTGTTCAATTCAGTCCAGTTATGTTCAGACGAAAAGAACAGTTTCTTAGGCTCTGTTCTCTTCGTCTGAAAACTCATTATTTTCAGTTCAATTAAGTTCAATTCAATTCTGTTCAGATCTATTCGGTTCAGTTTTGTTCACATTTGCTTAGTTATATTTTATACTATAAATAAATTCAATTATGTACTGTTCAGCTTCATTCAGTTTTGTTCAATTTAGTTCACATCTGTTCAGTTTTGTTAAGACGAAAAGAACAGTTTCTAATTCCAATTTCATTGTTTCTTTTTTTTTTTTTTTTCCTTTTCTTTTGTTTATGCTTATGGGCCCAAATGAATCTTTGTATTGGGCAGCATATCATGTCGAGATTCACCACAGCGAGTGTGCATATATATAGCTTATACATACATACATACCACACTCGACATATATTGCAAATGACTTAAAAATTCGGAACAACATTTTATTGCAAAACACATTACTAATCCTGCTAGATATGAGGTTCCTCTTGGCATGTATAAAATGTTGTCACCACTCACCACCACATGGTAAAATTATATAAATTGATTGTCGGATTACACTGGGCAAATAAGTTATTTCCCGATTAAGGAGCATCCTTGCATAAACTATGTTGATAGTTGACCACATGCTCATGGCCCGTCTTTAAAAGCCAATCAGCAAGAACTTTTATGAAGATATATGCCTAAATGAAAATGTTGTTAGGAGGAAATTGCACTTGCCTATAACCAAAGCTTGTTCATGAAGTTGTAGTAGTATTACATGGGCAGCACTTTGGACTTATTGGGCCTCTTTTCTATTGGACTCTTCAAAGCCCAACCAAACTATCACGCATTTCTTGATTCGTGAGCATCCTTCCATATAGGACCCGAATCGCAGTTTAGATTTGTTTAATTGTTTTCTATACTACTGTGGTGTTATCTTAATTCTAGACATTTAGTTCAAATTAAATTTGTTTATTTATTTTTCATACTAATGTGGTGTTATCTCTATTTTAACAGGCATTTAAGCAAACCAGATGCGTGAACTAAAGTTGAGAAAAGCCTTGGTAGGTTGGAGCTACAAGACAAGAGGCTAGCTATGAGTTTGTTGATCACAATCATACAAATTGTGTGTGAGCTCATGAACCCATCATCTTCTTAGCAACAACTGTGTCTTTGGCGCGCTCTCTCTCATAAAATACATTTTATTGGAGATAAAAAAAAAGGATACTAGAGTTAGGTGAGAGAGTTGTGAGATAGCACATGAAGAAATTATTTCAGTTTTTATGTAGATTATCTTGTAAAACAGTCTTTTGTATTCATCTTGCTCGGTAGTGGATTGAGATCTTATGAACTCCGTAGATGTAGGTTTCTCAAAATTGAACCACGTAAAATCTTGTTTGTTCTTATAGTTTTTCATCTGGTTTCATATTACTCTTTCCTTTTTCGTCTTTTTTTTGTTCTTCAACTGTCTCATTACTTCGAAGTTGTGAATTGGTGTTGAGGGTAGAGTTGTGTTTGCTCTAGTAACTCAAACCAATAACTACAAATAAGTTCAATTCATATCCATATAATATAGTAATTTGGTTCCGTATAATTTTTTTTAAACAAAGATAACAAAACCTAAAACATAAAGATAAAGAGGACTCGGCTAGAATAGTAGAATTAGAAATGTTGGGAATAGCTTTTCTTGCAATTTGAAAAGGCTATCTGGGCTAGAATTTTGAACCATGGTGGACGACTGGTAGTGTAAGACTGAGCTACCCTACAATTTGAACCGAAATTGGGGTTTTCAGGCCTGAGATATACTGGACTTTGAAAAAAGCCCAACCCAAACATGAATAACGCACGAGAGTGAGACGCGCAATACCAAAAAAAATCAATTTCCCAAATATTGACAATACCAAAAATATCTAGGCAATCCCTCGAAAATATCTAACTAACCAACCCTGATTCAACCAGAGTTAACCTCTCAACTAACTATAGTCACGAAAATATCTCCAACAAACTCAATTGCGCCGCTCAAAATCCATCAACCAAACCCTAGGTTTTCCACCTATATAATCCCCCCCAAATCTCAGTTCATATCCATCACTCCTCTTCTCTTATCCTTCTCTAATCAATTTTATCAGCTCTAAAAAAAAATGGCTTCAGCTGATGTTGAGTATAGATGTTTCGTCGGTGGATTGGCCTGGGCCACCACTGATCAGTCTCTCGAGCAAGCTTTCTCTCAGTATGGCGAAGTCGTCGAATCGAAGGTCATTTTCTCGCCGAGATCGGTTCCGTAAAAACCTGATTCCTCGATCTCTGATCTGATTGTGTTACTGTTCTCTGTTACTCTGTTACTCTGTCACTGTGTTACTATTGTGTTACAATCTCTCTCTGTTACTATAAACTTTTCTCTGGAACGGTACGTTCTATCTTTTCTCACTTGATCCGAGTGTTGTGAAGATCGAATTGTCGCTTTTCAGCTTTTTGATTTTTTTAATGAATTTTCTTCAATTTTTTTATTTGATTTTTTATTCGATTGAGATTTATGTGCCGGATCTGATGTTTTGTGTATCGATTTTTTTGGATCTGAACAGATTGTGAACGATCGTGAAACCGGACGATCCAGGGGATTCGGATTCGTAACGTTCAGAGATGAACAGGCAATGAGAGACGCAATTGAAGGCATGAACGGTCAGGATCTCGAAGGTCGCAACATCACCGTGAACGAGGCTCAGTCACGCGGAAGCGGTGGCGGAGGTGGTGGCTTCCGTGGAGGTCGCCGTGAAGGCGGTGGCGGAGGATACGGAGGAGGCGGTGGCGGTGGATATGGCCGCCGTGAAGGAGGTGGCGGATACGGAGGAGGCGGTGGTGGTGGTTATGGCCGCCGTGAAGGTGGTGGCGGCGGTTATGGTGGTGGCAGAAGTGGTGGCTATGGAGGCGGTGGTGACCGTGGCTACTCCAGCAGAGGTGGAGACTCCGGTGGCAACTGGAGAGATTAGATTATGAGTAATCAGCAATTAGAGAGCTGGTTTAGTATTAATTAATGTTATGGTTTGGGTCTGTTCTGGTCATGTCCTATGGTTACTTGTCACCGTCATGTTTTTGTTCTATGGTTCCTTGTTATGGTTATGGTTCTCTGAGTTTGGTTCTTGCTGGGTCTCTATTGTAAATCAATGTTTACATTGTTCTATGAATGAAGTAAATTGAGGTTTCACATTTTGGCTTTGATCTCTACTTTTTACTGTTTTATATACCTTTTTCATTAAATGATTAAATCTATCGAACTGAAAAAGTATTTTCTGTGACAGTGAATTTATTGGATCAAGAGATGAAGAGAAATTCTCGATAGCTTAAAATGGAGCTTTGCTCTGTATATTCTTTTGGTTCTGTTTTTTCTTTCACCAAATAAGCCTATTAAAAGTTAAGTTAAAATCATTAAAAAATAACACTCTTAAATTTGGATATTCTTTCACGAATTTTTTACCAAATTAATGTAAAAACATAGTAATACGAATGCATGTATTATTAAAATGTAACGGATTCTGAAGACTGAATGGGAATAATGGCAGGGATATTCGGATATCCTGTACTGAATGGAGAAATTTATCCGATTTCCTCTTTTGCTTCAATGATTGTGCTTCCATTTCCATATATAGAGAATCTATTTTCGGGATATGCTTTATTGATCATTAGTGGGACGATTTCCTTGACAACGATTTTAAGTGCTCTAATTGGACGTTATTATTCGCATTTTCGTTACTTTGGCGTATTTAGATTTATTTATTTAATTATTTAAGGTGGCTTCTCACTAAATATTGTTGTTAAATAGTACTAGGCCGGCTTAGAAATAAATTGTCACTTCATCAGTGTCCAGTTACTAGGCACCAATTGGGGTTCTTTCTTTCCATTTGTTGTATTTTCTCCCTTGCCCTCAACAATTTGCATCAGCAGGCGCGTTATTGGTGTTTACTGTTCAGTAATCTGTTCGTATTGTCATGATTTACCTATCTTTAATAAATTCAAATGTAATCTATCTTCAATTTTAAAACATTTTTACGTACGTGTTTATTGAATTATTACATATATATAGACCCCCTGCTACATAGTCATTTTACATATAAGAGATCATTTTAAATTTGATTACATCCAATTCCATTCTATGAAAAAAAACGTTGACCATACCATATCATTACCTTGTCTCTCTCATCACAGCCAAACACGCATTTAAGTCATATTTTTAAATAACTAGAGTTGTCACTGCTGACACATAAGATACCGCCGAACAAGACCCTGAAAAGATAGGGCTCCACCACTGGAGCATGAGATCATATGGTGGGATGGAATGGACGAATTGCAAAAAGAATATCACCCTCTTCATTCGGAGAGCTCATCGGACAATACTATGTACTATTGATACTCCTGCTTATGCCCTTCATTATTTGTCCACAGGCACTATTTTCAAACTAGGTTCTTTAAGAGAAAAGATAGATAGACCTGTACCAAAAAAAAGAAAAGATAGATAGACAATGTATCCTTAACAGTATGGTTCTCTTGGGTCCTTCAACTAATCTCTTATAAATAAGAAGATCATAATACAAAATAAGAAAGGTCATCATTAATGCGAATAGGCCAGGGAAAATGCAAGTATTGGACTGGTTTGGTTGCTCCTTCCGACCAAAAAGGGGAATGGGGTAAATCAACACATTATTTATTCAAGTGAAACTCTTATCGAAGGCAAAATAGTGATTATCGAAGGCAAAATAGTGATGCAACTAGATATGAAATCGATGTCTTAGACTCAGTTCCCCTTCTTTTCCGGTGCACTGTTTTTCCCTATTTCTCGGGTTTTGAAAGAATGCAAGGGGATCGTGACAAAAAGAACAAAGTAAAACCTAGACGAAGACGACCAGAGATGGGAGGTGAAAGAAAGGGCTCAGGATGGATTTCAGTCTTTGTGTGAGGCGAAGAGAAGGCTTCATCGAATTCTTTTTTTTTTTTCTGTCTTTTTTTCTCCTTCCCCTCTTCTCCAAATATTGTCATCCAATTAGTACCCGTCATTAAGACTCTATTTCGACCTTTTATTGTTATATTACTTTGTATTTAGTAAGAAATATTTTTGATATGTTTTGTGTCACACGGTTCCCGCGATGCATTGTGGTGAAATAGCGTAAAATAAGCTTATTTTGGTGCAATTTGAGCTTACTTTGAAGACTTGACTTTTCCATGGAGTAACCGGAGGTTCCTGAGACTTGGGAAGTGCAAAATATGGCCTTAGAAGGAGTTTGGATCACTTTGGAACAATAAAATTTCGGCAAATTCCTCTACAACAGGCTGACTACCCGCCAGACCACTTGGCTCCCCGCCAACTGAGTTGGCCCCCAACCAACTTCGCGATTTCAGATTCCGAATTTTGTATTTAAACTCATTTTTCATTATTCCAATTAGGTTTTGTCATTAGTTAGCAGCCTAGCACGAACCCTAGAGAGAAGATACACTTTGGAGCCATCTCTTAGCCTCCAAACTCTCAATTTTCATCAAAGATTTGGCTACCGGTGCTAGATTTCATTGCTTTGTTTGGATTCGACATTGGATTGCTATTGCTCAGCCGTGACATTGAATATTTTCGTATCATTCTCTATTTCTTTTTCAGATTTACTATGTTTTCTATTGCTATGGTTATGATTATGAATATGCTTGTTGTTATATTCGTTATGAGTAGCTAATCGGTACGTGTTGATGGTATGATGTAGGTTGTATTAGCATGGATTATGATTATGTTAGCATGAGACTTTGAAAAGTATGTGTATGAGTATGTTTATGGCCTGATCTATGTATGTTTACGGTTTGCTCACGCCAAAATCTTTGAATTAGGATAGTGACAGGATCCTAGGTCAATTAAAGGCCATAAACATAGCCTAAACTACATGTATGTAATGCTGGAAATTAGTATGTGTTGATTGTTGAGTATCTCCATGTATGCTTGAAGGTTCTAAGTAATAGTGCCTCGTAATTGCCTTCAATGATATTGTATGCTTCGTTATGCATGTTATTGATGATACATGTTTACAAACGGTGTGACTACCTACGTCTATCGCTTGCTAACATATGAAGAAGCCATGTTAATATGCCTACTACATACAATCAACCGCTTTAATCATATATTTGAATCTCGCAGTATTTATCTTTATCGTTATTGTTAGTGTTTACTATTTGCAACCATAGCATTATCAATTATTTCGAACCATTTCATTGATTGAATTGAGTAGAAGTGAATTAGGACAACTTAGTTAAATCCTTAGACCAACACTCGAGTTAACTTGCCGTTACACTAAGTTCTGTGTGATAGAGTTAGCTTGGCATTGATATAAATTTATTTGGTGAATGTTCAACGATACTTTTTGTGTCTCATCAATGGATTCAGGTGTAAGCTCCCTCCTTGATCGGGAGCTGCAAGCAGCTCCGGACAAGGAGCTCAAAGCTCGCTCAAAGCTCCCATATTAGTGTAGCTCCCGATCTGGGAGCTTTGCTACTCCCTGATCGGAGCTATTCTTCATAAATACTGGTATTCAAAAATCCTGTTTTGATTTGCGGTCACAAGTGCTATTTGAAATTAGTTCTTGGTGTCTACCTTGGCTAATTAACACTTTGTGAATAAGTTGAACAACTGATTTTAAGTCAAGACGTTAATCATAAGTTCATTCTTGTTAATAGAAAGATCATAAAACCCCCGAACAAGAGTAGAAAAGTGATCATTTCACCTTTGTACAAGTTACTACAAAGTATCTAAGTTACTACAAACACCTACCTTTCAATCACACTCGACGTATAACAAAGGATAAGGAAGATTCCTAAACTTCGATTAGCAAATGAAAGATCCTTGAGGGTGGAACTACTTAACTTGGGAGATTAAGGAAAACTCCTAGTTGTTCCAAAGTTTGAGAATCTTTATGGTTAGGCGATTCAGTTAGAGATAGGACTTTATAACGGAAATTAAATCCTTGATAGTGAATTTGAATCCTCATAGAGGACACGTTAGTTGAGGGATTACGTCACCCTCATATACCACTATAAATTGGTGTTATTTACTTACTATTGTATTTACTTTCAGCAAACTATTTGATAAACTTGTGATTACTTGTTTTACAGTTTTCTGTTAAAGTTTATCAACACTTACAAAGTCTTCTGCGCTCTGAATCTAAGTATAAGATATATGAGAAATGTTTTTAGACGGCGAAAAGTTTTTTAAAGACTATTCGGCGCCCCTCTAGTCTTTAGCTTTGTTGTCTAAGGCTCTGTTCGTTTCACCTTAATTTCAGTTTTATTAAGTTCAGTTCAGTTCTGATTTATTAAGTTTAGTTTATTTCAGTTCAGAATAATTAAGTATTGTTCAGATAAAATTCAGTCCAGTTTAGGTTTGCTTAGTTAAAATTTATACTTCAAATAAGTTCAGTTCAGTTCAGATTAATTAAGTTCAGTTCAGTTCAGAGTTTTTCAGGCGAAAGAAACAGAGCCTAAGGGGGCCAAAAGATTTGAGTTCATCCATTCAAATTTGGTAACGTATAATTATGGAATTAGTGTTGTTCATTCAAGGTGGAAAATTGTAACGTTTTGGAGAATCTAGGGTGTTTACTAACAACTTATTACTTTGTGGACCTGTCTGCAATTGAAGAAAGTTGAGGGAGAAGTTGGTGCAAGTAGCTAGTTTATGAGAATCTCATTGTTCGATCACAATGGTACAAGTTTGATCCAAGGGTTGTTATGCTTCACACGCCAAATAGTACAATATCTTATGTCTATATTTCTTACCTAGAAGAGCAAATTAATTCCAATTCAATGTGAGAAATATACAAGTGCTCTTTGAGACTGACAATAGTTGTGAGTGGTGATAACTCGTGTAGTCGTGTGAGAAAATAGAGATATTATTGAGTGATTCTTACTTGAAGGAGGATGATTCCTGTAGAATAGGTTTCGATTCTCAGTTTAATTAGCTCATAATCTATGAACTCGTTATTATAGTGACCCATAAGTTTGTGAAAAATAAAAATGTATTTGAACTTTTAGGGAATAACTAAAAGTTGACATGTTTAACACCACTAGGCACTAATTAAATGAAATTATTATAAGATGTAATATTTTCTTAAATGCGAGGAAAATTAATACCCCTTCTACTTAAATGTTGCGCATAATCTCTCAAATTTATACTAATGTGGTGTTAAATGTTAATATTCGTATTATTTAATACAATATTAACTTTTACGAGATTTACTAAATATTAAACGTCGGAACATAAATTTACTAAATATTGGAAATTTATTGTAAATTACATAAAGTATCTATAAATTTATAATTTTACAAATTAACCCAATACTTTTAAAATCATCACAATTCCACCTTAAATAAATCAAGCCCCTAAATCAATAACCTAATCAACATATTTCAATTCAATTTGAAGAACACACCAAGAGATATCATCAAACTCATTTCACACCTTGATTTGTAAATTTGTAATAAAGTATCTATAAATTTATAAATCTACCAAAAAAAATTTATAAATTTATAATAAAGTATCTATAAATTTATAAATTTACAAATTTTTTTTACTATTTTTTTTATTTTCTTTATATATATATATATATAGCAGCAATGGGCTGCTGCTAGTGGGCTGCTGCTCTCTATTGCCAGATCTTTTTTTTTTTTTTTTTTTTTTGAGTTTGAATTTAAATGTTAAATTTTGGAACACTTGAATTTAGTATCAAATTTATCAATTTTTGAAAGTTCGGAAGTATCATTTGATCATTTTTTGTTCAAGTGATCATTTCATGTTAATAATTTATATTTATGAGTGTATTTGTTTTAGGGAGTGTTTGTGGTAAAGTAGAATTGATGAATTTATTATACTTGCAATTGTTTATGATAATTTGTATGAATTTAGTAAGTTTGGAATTTATTTGTAATACTTGTAAAATAAGAGTCATTCCGTAAATTACAAATAAATTTACAACGTTTAGTAAAATTGCTACTACGTTTAATAACCCCCATTAATTATCACTGCA
This sequence comes from Plantago ovata, assembly GCA_028274465.1. Classification (NCBI taxonomy): domain Eukaryota; kingdom Viridiplantae; phylum Streptophyta; class Magnoliopsida; order Lamiales; family Plantaginaceae; genus Plantago; species Plantago ovata. The sequence goes on along the minus strand of CM051455.1, from coordinate 45,521,375 downwards.
TGTCTATGTAGATCGTAATAGGTGAAAAGGTAGCTGGTCCCCTCCACAGTCCACACCCAACCCAATATACAGGCTCAATGGCTTATGGACTCCTCCAATGCTATTATACTGTGGAATACGGATAATGTAAAGGCCTAAATACCTTTTGGCCCACTTCCGATGTATCACTCAAGAATCAAGCCGACGGATCGATTCACAGTTCAAGTTGGCAGGTGCAAACAGGATCCACTACAATGAATTAGCATCCACAAGGTTTCAACTTAAAATAAATAAATTAATTTTTTACAAAAACTATTTAAAACGCTAAAGAAGTTGAAAATATAATGTTTCACAAACTTTTTTAACAAGAACAACTGAAATCATATTTAATTTAACAAGAAATTACTTAAGAAGATCCAAACCACAACTTAATTTAAAGAATTATCAACTTATAAATTATTAATTATTGCAAACAATTAAGAATTAAGATGTAGAATAAGTTTAAACGGTTGCATACACCCGACAATGTCATCCAAATCAGTTTATTCAACTTGAGAGTTTCAAATAAGAAAAAGAGGCTTATAACCTCTATTTTAATTACATAATCGACTACCTCATCACCGATTACATTACCATCCGACTTGATGTTAGAAGTCAATATTTGATTAGAAAAGATGTACGTGCTCCCAAAGAACATAAATGTTCAGAAAATCTTTAGGGGAAGCATTCATGATGGAATTCCGGTTATTCGATGAGTCATATATTGTCAACTAATACATCATTCTATCATATATCGAACTATTACAATTTCGCAACTATTATACACCAACCATTACAAAACTAGTAATAAAGTAGAAATAATCACGCACTTGACGAGAATTGAACCTATGAACTATAGTCATGGCAGCCCCAACCAAATGAAACAAAAATCAAGACCCATACCTGACCTGAATTGCGGTCTGTTTAAAATAAACTTATGGAACCGGAAACGGTGATTGAACCACCAGTTCCGCAGCAGCTTTGCTTTCATATTTAAATCAATTATGGATCACTTCACTAACTAGATGAAGCTGTAATTTTCTTTCTATATGATTTTACTGCCTCTAACTTTAACTATCACAACAATTATCAGAGCACAAGGTAGTACACCACTACACCAGTAACTGTGAGAATAGAATGATGAAAAATCTTCACACATCCTTTTCCAAGATTTTGTGCTTGGAATCAAATGAATAGCAAATTGACCCCAACTCAACAAGTGTGTTCATAATAGACCAAAACGAATATCATATACAAAAGATTCTACCACATAGTTGATTTTAGTTGCCTATAACCTACATGATGTGATCATGTCACCAAGAATATATACATAATACGCCCAAATTGCAAAACACAACCCTGCATTTTCACAATATCATACTTCTGCATGTGAAGCAGTTACCACACCATGAACTCGTATGAATAAGAACAATCGTCGAAAACTGCAGACAAGATAGTATATGCTATGCGCACATAAAGTCATGAAATTCCAGAGCTGAGACTAGAAAAGATATTCAACCACAAATTTACATGTCCGTAAAGTAACAAGATGATATTTTAGAGATTCTGTATGAAATGCAACAGGTATCACTGAATTCAAGAATGAATGACATTCAATATTTTTCCTTCTGGTGGCAAAACATACATAAGAAGAGAAACTTATCAGTTTGCTTTAAAACAGGGTAAGCTAGACCCATACTGTTGAACTTTCTTTCTGGCCCAGAAAAGAAAACTACAACAATCATTGTACGGATGCTAGTAGAGATAGTTATGTCTCAATGAACTTATCTTCAGAATTCAGAAAGGTGTAAATGATAAAAGTTACAGCATGTGGAATAATATAAAGAAAAAGAAAAGAATTTTATCTAAACTCATGGAAGTATCTTCCTCACAACTTGTTCTATTCTACTATACGGGTGAAGATGCGGACAATTATAGCAAGCAGTTAAGCCAGATGATTACACAATATGGATCAATGCTGTTAGAACACATTCACAATCTACAGCCATCAGAGTCCTCAGATCTACCAGTAGCAAATTGACCCTCGTAACAAACGAGGTCCTAGAGCCATTCACCTGGGACTTCTCGTCTTTCAATATAAAGGGAACAGTAGTTCTAGCATTCCCAAATAACTTTCCTATTTTATAGACATGCCAAAAATTTCTTACTATAATTGTTTTGAATATGAGATATAATAGTTAGATCTATGCAAATGTATGCTTCTATTTGAAGGAACTCACCCAATTGGATTGGAATAAGGGGATCTCAAGAAACCAACCAGAGTGAACATTATTGATGATATACTAAATTAACACACTAAAGATAGAAACCCAATGCTAAAAACAAGCCAAGTCTCTGCTCCAATCCCATACTTAACTATATAAATATACTTATTGTACCATATTTATTTATGCTACTACTTGATTAGGATGCCCAGTGGAGTACATAATTAGCAAGATGATTAAATTATTTGCTGAATCTCCATCAAAGCAACATGAACATCTACCAAACAGAAAATTTTAAAAAGTTGAAAAAAGATCTTTGCTCAAGTAGGATAACATTTCATCATGGGGATGTAGATTCTTAAAAGCTGAATTTGTTCTCTGTCCTATTTTCAGCTCCCTCTAAAGTTTACAGATTTTGCAAATTTATAGGCCAACTAGCATTGCCCCACCTTACCACCAGAAAAAGATCCTAAGACCTAAATGTTGTGTCACAACGTGTACCACATTGTAGTAAAACACACCCATGTATCCCATAGATTCTCAACCACATTGGAGCCACTCAGAGTGAGGTATTTGTTAGTTCGTATAAACCAAAAATAGAAAAGAGAAAAAGAAGAGTGAAATGGACTCAGGTAATACGGTATTCCTGCGTGTGAGATACATTACCAATGTTTCCAAATCATTTTGTCAAAATGTTTAAATTTTAAGCCTATTTGGAACGAGAAAAGAACAGAAAGAAAAAATTAAATTTTTTGTATATATACAAGCGAAGAAGAATCTTCTTAGTTTTACATTGCAAAGTGTTTCTGTATATTAAACATTTCCCAAAATGTCCGAAAGTTTGAAATCTCGACCAACCAAACTCATCTTTAAAGAAAGCTCGAGTTAATGGTGCATTGCGCTTAATAATGAATGACACACTTCCAGCCATAATGACACGCGACACGTTATTACATATAATTGTGACATAGAAGACACTGTTCTGCTTCTACCACATCTCTGATGTCTATAAAAAGAGCAACATTTCACCCTTCATTTGCACCATCCCACCTCAGTAAGTTTACTCTGTACTCTCCATAACCATTCTTACTATTTTCAATTCTCAAATTTCTTTTGCTAGCAACATTTTATATAAGCCATTAATATCACTCTTCTCTAATATCCTTTTTTTAACCAGATTTTGAACAAAGAAATGGCATCGAATTCCATCAGCTGTGGCTCAGGCGGGGCTTGGACAGCTAAGGAAAACAAAGCCTTTGAAAAGGCGTTGGCTGTCTATGACAAGGAAACGCCTGACCGCTGGTCCAATGTAGCCAGGGCTGTTGGGAGCCGAACGGCGGAAGAGGTGAAGAAGCACTATGAGAACCTTGAAGAAGATGTAAAATACATAGAGAGTGGTAAAGTACCCTTCCCCAAGTACTGGTGACATCTGGAGCAGGAGTTGACATCATAAAAGATGAAGAGAAGAGGTAATTTATAATTAAGGAGTAATTATTATTATGCTCAGCAACATTTGTACTGGATATACACAAGGCTCTATTATGGTACATCAAGTATTAAATAATATGGATATATATTACTTGCTACCTGCTATTTCAAGGAATTTTCTCAGTTTTACTTCTTTTTGCATTGTGTGAATGCTTACATTAAGCTAGATAAGCACATTAAACAGTGCCGTATTTACCTAAACACACAAGACAACAAAATAGACATAAACTCCTTCATCACGGGGCATTAAAAAAATGGAGCTAGTCTTACAAAAACTAGAAAATGAATGATCATGCAGATATAAAAAGATAGAAAAACATAAAAGTTGACCCTGCCATCATGCATGTGCTTGTGTTCACTTGTCTATCAGCAATGCCTGTTTAGACCTTTTCATGCAGTGCTTATGTATTGCTAATTTCAAATAAAATGAGGCCATAATACACATGCTAAGTGTTCTACAACACCAACAGTACACAAATAATGTAGGCTTCTGAAGACAGCATTATATTACAATGCAGGTCACAATATGGGCTATAACATTGAATAACAAAATCACAGGTTCAAAGTGTACAAGAACAAAGAAGAACATGTCAATCTTAAAAGGCTAGTACATGTCAGAGGAGTCCATCTCACAGTGTTGAGTGAGGAGTGGGATTCATATAGTTAACAAACTACACAAGACAGGCCTAACTTTAAAATTGAAATACTGTGGTTTCTTATATTTACTTTCTTTAGATTATCTTAAAAAATCTCAACATTGCTATGCAGGATGAGAAACCTGAAGCTGTAGCAAGTATATGTCAAGCCATCAAACCATTAATACAATCTCAAGAAAACTCAGCACGATTTCAAGAACCGCATGACGCCACTTCAGCTAATTTTCCTTTTTTTTTTTTAGCATCTATCTGTGGTTTCCCACTTTCATTTTCACCATATATAACATATTGGGAAGCAGTGAACTCATGCTGGTCTTTAATCCTAATGTGATAATGAATTAGAAGTGAACTCATGCTGGTCTGCAATCCTAATGTGATAATGAATTAGTATCCATTATGCTGTACCAGACCAATTCTGCACATTTCTCAGTAAATTCTCAAGTTTGGGATAAAGGACAGACAGACTTATGAAGAGAAAAGGTTTACAAAGGGATAAAAAAATTATTTACTTAATAGTTTTTGAATAATTGGATTTGCTCCTAAGCCAGGGTACTCACAAATAATATAATTCTTACTCTTACCATCAAATCATCAATTACTGCAGAGAAGAACTTCATCCACTAGGAATCACATGGGACATTGTTAGAGTGGTACGTTAAAACAACAAACCAGGATAATAACCACCAAAAGAAGTAGGAAAATTCGATGTTGGGCATTTTATGTTCAATAAGCCTCTCCAGTGCTAAAATATGCATTGGACGAACAATATCCATGATGTATAAAAATAAACGGCTGCAAAGCGCAAAACAGGAGGAGCACAACAAATGTAATATGAACACACACCCCATCCCAATCCCCCCCCCCCCCCCCGGTAGTTAGTGCATCAAGCACAACAGCATAGCTAGTCATCCATATGAAAAATTAGATCTCTTTGGCAACATATGACAAGTCTCTAAGAAAGAAATTCCGGTTTATTAAGATGTTGATATTTGGAGATAACAGGAACGATGATTTCTACAGTATCCAAAATTAATTTCCTAAGATTTCAAATAGATGCACAAACTGAAGTGAACATTATTTGAAAACATCATCTTTAACATGTGACATCTGATACACTCTCTTTCTCCAAGCCAACAGTCAGAACTTACTCATGAGCCACCGTTGTTCGAAGAGGCAGAGAACTTTCCACTTCCTTGATTTCTGAGCTCCTTTCTGCAACAACTTTTGACATGCCAAACATCTGGAAATACATAAAATCAAAAGACAAGGAATATAATTAATTATATCAGAGAAAAAAAAGCATACTTTCGTATGTAGACTAAAAGACTAAAGCAGACCTTCTTGATGGTCTTTTGGAAACAAGTCTTGTGCTCATCCATTGATGCATTAATGAATTCGTCAATGTGATCCTTAACATCTTCAAGGAAAGTTGCACTCTCACTCTTCTTCTTCCGACATGAAGCCATAGCTGGGTTGGGAGATCCAGATGACGCCACCTTCTTGTTTGAACTTGTATCAGTTGCCATGTTAATACAAACTGGAGAGAAGAGCCGATTGTTAGCAAAGAAAAAAACAGTCATAAATCACTAAGGGCGAGAAACAAAGAAATAAACTTTGCAGTCACCTAAACTTCAGGACCATGTATAAAACTGCAGAGGAGCATGGTGCGCGAAAGATAAACAAAAGATGCACAGTATATAAATCTAATTAGACATTTCCTTTGAACTTTGAAGCTTGATTATGGCACCCACGGAACACATTTCTCATGTCAAGAAGTCATATCAAGGTAACTAAAGATACCACTACCAATTGCTGAAAACAGTCAGGCTGCCTAATGATTCGTCTAAGACCAGTTCGGTAAAGAAGCTATACTTTAAACCTGTCAATGATGCCTATTCTAAGTTCACATGCACTGAACAACCTGATAGCCCATTCCTGGTCAATTACCTAATAGAGGGCAGGAGGAGATTTGCACCAAACCTAATACCAATAATCTAATCTAATACTGTAATGTAATTTACAGAAAAAAAAAAAAAAGAAGTCCTAATTTACTTGTATTACAAATATCAACAAAAAGGCAGCTTTATCCAACTCCAAAAAAATCAAAGGCAACTAGCAGCTGAAATCAATGTTTACAACTCGACATCCTCGACACTTTCAGCAGATAAAATATCGATCCAATGGACCTTAATTCACTTACCTTACTACTTAGCATAAACTCAACTCACTCACTATTCCCATCTTCAAATGATTACACATAATAAACTAACTTATACTGTTTACTAAGGGTGTCAATTTAGGCTATTAGGTGAGGTATGGGTTTGGTGTGTTAGGCTTCCCACCCATTTACCACCCACCTATTTACACCCATTTACAAATAAGAGTAAATAGGTGGGTAGTAAATGGGTGAGGTAAACCTCATAACCCATTTATAATTTTTTTTTAATGGATAATTATCAGCAGAGCACATTTTTCAGTTCTCTAAACCAGGGAGCTCAATGAAACAGAATTATCATATAAAAATCATAAGACATCTCAAATATGCCACCATGCCATCACGTTACACATGGTAATCAAACCAGCATTATAAACCTAATAACCTAAACCAATGAACACATCAACAACAGGCCACACAACACAGCAACAATTTTCCTATTGTTTAAAGTCAAATACTCTCTTTGGCATATTATCAAACACATGGAGTGCCTAAAACAAAACACAATTCTTCCAGCACAAATTTGCACAAAGATGCAAAGAATTTGAGCGAGAGAGAAAGAAGAGGATGGTATAACAATTTTCCTTCTCAGTTCAACTGTAGCATAATGTTTTCCATAAATCTTCTAGCATAATCTTAAACCATGAAAACCAAACGAAAGAGATATCGAATTTTCAGCCGTAGGGAACATTACAGGAAATCGATTACTGTAAATTACAATTACAGGACATAGCAGATGAATTCGCACAGGAAGACAGAGATGAACAGATACCTTTGGATGAAAAAGCGCACAAGTTTTCTTCCTCAGCAAGCTTCAATTGAGCAGAGAATCCTAATTTGATTTCCAGGCTTGGGAAAAATATAATTAAATAGTCCATGGAAATTTATCAGGTCTTTAACCGCCAATATTTCCGGTTTGTATGAAATTGACCCCTAAAGTTTTATGTTTTGTAACTAATTCCCTTATTGTTTTTTCTGTATACTTTTAAGATCTTCAGTTTATTTTGTTGACCGGTTTATCTTCAATTTATTTTGTAACTAATGCCCTGATTGTTTTTTATGTTCCAAAAAATAAAATAAAATAAATCAACAAAACAAATTGGGCCCTTTAAAGTTTATGGAGTAAGTACATTATTTCTACAATTTGCCCAGTTCTTCTTGGTTGTGGTTAGTTTGTTAAATTTGAATTTAGAATTCAAACAAATATGGACACACTAGTGACTTCAAATAATTTACATGAGCAATTGAACCCTATCTTAAAGGAATCTTGTTGGACCCACAATTTTTGTACGCTTTGAGTTTGATCACGCGTTGAATTGGGTACAAACTTGCCTGTTCGTCTAGATGTGGTGATGTATGTGTAGCATTTCTTATGCTATCTTTTAAATTAATATAAATCAAAAAATTTGACCGTTTCAAAAAAAAAAAAAATTTAAATTCTAGAACCATATGTTTTGAATAAAATGGGTACGGTGTACTATCTTAGTATCTTAGTTTATTATGAGAATATTGTAAATGATAAGTAGCTTCGTGTATAATGGCACTAGCATGTAAAAATGTCATCATTCTTTCCCCTCAAATAAATCTATGATATACATTACATAAAAGGATATTAAGTTGTATGTTGTTGTGGCCTGTGGGCACAAAAGTATATACTACAGTACGTATCAAACGATATCCGTAAGCTTTGAAAAGGAAGAAAATATATATATTAGTGATATACAGTTCGAGTTTGTTCACAAATAAGCTTATATAATTAGACTCTTATAGCAAACGTTATCATGAACACTATCGAACTCAAAACGAACGTTGTACGAATCAAATTTTCTCGTGAATGGTTCGGCTAATTACATTGGTCAAACTACGTACACTAGTGGAACATTACATACATTACGAACCAAAAAGTTATAAACTAAAGATGCAAAATGATGAACACAAGCACATTACATGCACAAATGAAATACAAAATATTCGAAATTTATTGGAACTACTACATTTCATTACACCTGGGTCATGATCATTTCATCACAATCCATTTTCGGATTAGTCATGATCGATTGATCAAGTACATTCATTTGCTTCATAATGAATTAAACCAAAAACAAACATCAAATATTCAAAGCTACAACAGACATAGATTACTTGAGGCATTGATTAATTCTTGCCAGAAGATTAGAAGAAAAAAAAAAATCATAATAATAATAATTTCACCACCACCATCGATCGATCGAGCCACCTAATTAGTACTCTTACATTCTTGTTTGGTGGTCATATTTTTTTTAATAATAAACCGATGTTGAGTGGTCATCAAAACACCTTCACCTCACATCTTCAAGTACCTTAGAAGCCTGTCAAACAAGCAACAAAA